>JAGGAP010000228.1:0-48264 GCA_017657235.1 Termitomyces sp. T73sscA | reverse complement strand
CATCCCTTTCCCATCGTACCCAATGCCCCAGAACGAATCCGAAGGATCGTTATATACAATCTGGGTGTCGTCATCCAGATCGCACAGGTTATACCTCAAATCCGCGTGTTGTCGGACTTTGAGGCTTACGACTTTATGTATCTGTATAATGAGGGCATTTAATGCTTTAGTGTTTGCGCTCAGAAACGGAAAAGCGGGGGAGACGCGTACATTTTCGACTACAGCAGCGGTGAACGCGGGATCAACTAAAGCGGCGTTTTCGATAGAGATCGCCTGGACGTCGCGATGTTCCTTGGTTAGCCGTATCCGCTCCGCGATTTCAGGATATTTAGGGAGGAACTTGAGCGCCTCGAGCAGATGTGCGGCGGTCGGATACGTTTGCTCCTCGTATACGACGGGGTGTGGAGAATGCATGAGGAAAGATGAATACTCGGAGTTGACATCGAATAGGATGCGTTTGGGGTGGTGTGGAACGGGAGGAGTATATACTTCCGGCTGAGAACGAGGTTGACCTTGAGCTGGAGGGATGGAAGAATATTGATTAGAGAGTAAAGTGACAGGAGGATCATTGGAATAAGGTGTTGGAACGGCAGAGGGTAGGCCTGGGAACGGCGAAGCCATCACAGGAATATTTGGTACAGGGATCTGGTATGGTGTTTGCAATTGCGGGGCAGGAACATTCAGCGGTGGCGAGTTCAGTGCGGGTGTTTGAGGAGTAGCTCCCGTTGGTTCCATGTTACGCTGTCGAGGTGTAGCGTTCACTACAACGTACGGGGCGAGTCGCGATAGCAGAGCCACAGCCGCCTCTGCTGTCGAATGATGCGGAGACCCCTGGCTTCTCACCGACCCGTTCCTCGTTGGAGACGCTGGAGATGGTGCAGACTTCTTCAAGCTAAAAACGCGAAACAACCCTTTCTTCGGCTTCTGCGCTGGAGATTCAGTCGATAAAGAACGGGCAGAGGAAGTCTCCCCGATTGCTACGTTAACCTGGCCGATGTTGTCGCGCTTCGGTGGAATTTCGAGGAGATATCGCAAGTGCTGCCACTCTGGAAGCTCAAAGATGTCGACAGGAGGTGAAGGGAGGGGATTATCCTGATACGACGGCCTAGACAGAGCACTTTGTGCATTTGATGTCGGCGTCGTTGGGGTTGTTGTGTGGGAGGGAGCATACATGTCTGTGGCAGTCGTATACGACGACACCGACCGCGAGTAACTCCGGACGGAACGAGGGAACGAATGAGAGTTGTTGAGTTGACCCCGTGTCTCAGAAGGTTGCGCCGATAATTCCGTTAAATGTGATGAAACAGGCGAGTTTTCATTACTGAGCTGTAATGATCGCGGACGATGATAGGGCGTCTGTACTCGATTTATACGCCGTCTAGGACCAGATGCAAGAGGCATAACATCGCTTTCGAGATTCCGCTCTTCGTTGTCTTCAGCGAAGTTTTCGGATCGATCTTCCACAAACGGAGGTTCATCATCGTCGCTGATAACAACTACTGAAGATCCATACTGGTTTCCAGCTGAAGGAGAGTGGTGTCGATCTCGTGAAGATTGATCGCGCACATCGACTGATGCGGTAGTCTGGGATGACCTTTTCGATACCTGTGACGGTATGCGTCTATGTGTTGACGATGCTAGAGATAGCGTAAACTATGGACATATTCAAGGACGGGCGCCAGGAATGAGCTTACTGTGTTCTCCGTCTCCCATCGTGACTTCGAGGACCACTGGATTCCGTCTCTGACGTCGCCTTATCGATCGCTGCTTCAGCGGCACTGTTTGCGTTTGTAATGCGGCGTCTTGTACCGGAGCATTTGGCTGCCGCAGCGGTAGATGTCGAGGCGTTTGCACACGGTGTCCGGGTTCCGTGACATCTCCAATAATCGGAGGAATAACGGGAGTGTGAAACGCTGGATAGAGTGTCCGTGACGGGACCACTGGGATGACAGGCTCTGGATATTGACGCTGATCTGAAGGCACGAGCTGTCTCGTTTCCAAAGGAATAACAGGAGCATGATCAGGCCCTCGGTTATACCTGTACCCCACGTCTGGATTGTAGTTATATGGCGAAATCGGACCACGATATGGCTCTAACGCTTGGCCGTGGGTGGACAGACCTCCTTGCCTGCGATGTGGCGGACCTTGTCTGTGCAGTACATTGCTCATGGCGCCATCATTATTAGACGAATAGCCCCAAGGTTTTCTCTTTCGCGAAGAAGCTCTCTTGGGTACCGGTGAAGATTGTGTGGCTCCCATCGCATCGATTCAAAAACGACCAGAGCTAGACGAGATACCAGTCAACGACGATGGACGTAATGACAAAAAGATTTAAGGACAGACCGAGAAAGGCGCTGTCAGACTAAGCCGATTAAGGAGGTTAAAACAAGGTCGGACGTGTGATAAGATACAATGAGGCGACCCACCACGGTTCTCGGCATGTTTGCGTTCTGGAAACAGTCCAAATCTGGGAAGAACCCACTCACATTCCTAACCACGTGCCCGACGGATGCAACCGAGACGATGTGACGTGAGAATTCTCGTCGAAGACTATATTTACAACGCCTATGGTATATGTGTATACGACAGTGTCCGAATGTTTAAAAAAAGTATAGTTACAAAGGATACGTCACAGCCCGAGGGGTAACCGTGGGGTTGACGTGGGGTATCAAAAAAGAAGAAAAAGAAGGGTATACAGTCATCTAGACTGAAACTTAACCTTAAATTCGTTCAGCACCGTAAAAACGTTCCTAGCACACCGCGTATGGTCTTTGGTTTAATAGTCGTCAGATGTCTTGCCTAAGAGTGCAGATATAGCAGATAATAGCGATTGCTGCATCGGTGGATCAGGCATGCAACTGAGTTTCAGCAGTCCAAACAATCCCTGCTCTCGGATCATCTCCATTGCAAATGTGTGCGCATCAGGCATCACCACACGAAGAGCATCGACGAGATAATTTGCTGCCCCAGCGTCAAGAAGGACTCTTTTGTTCTCCGGACTGCTTCGTGAGATCGCTGCGATGAAATGCAGAGAGAAAGAAAACTGATAGCGCCACAGAACATTCTCCCAAGGATACCCGACCTCTAGTCTCCTGGAAGCAAGGGTTTAAACTGACTGAAGCCTCGAGATAGCAGAGCTTACAATGATGCCGACAGACATGAAAACAATCCAGATAGAAGCGATACTTTCTCCTGGTAAGAGTTCCTCGCGAGAAAGACGCGGAGCGCTTGATCATGCGTGACATGGAAAACCAAAAAATTCAATAGCTCATCAGGGGATATATCAGAGATGCTCGGTTGAGAACAAAGGTCGATACTATGGAACATCGATGTAGCCTTTACTCAGGAGAGGTCTATAGAACTGTACTCACAGAGAAATTTCGGAAAAGGGAGAACGTTCAACAAAAGCCACATCCGAATCAGGTCCAAGAAGCAAGGCCTCGCGTCTAACCTTAAACGGGAAGAGGTCGCACTTATACCCAGTCGGCCACAGGGAAACAATCGGATGACTCGCTACACGAAAGCGAGTTTCCTCGTATCCTGTAATGTCCAGCAAGGACGCATTGCATGCGAGGTGCAGGTTATAGTCGGAATGAAGATAGTAATGTAGTAGTGACACGAGGACGTCCAGATAGCCGACATCGAGGACTACACGGCAGGCCCAAGCGCTACTTCGTATGACCTTTGAGAAGAACAACACCAACAAAAGAGCTGGGTTCTCGAATTTACATTTGTCCGATGGACCATTGGTGTACGAACGTGTAAGAGGGGACGAAAAGACGCCACGTAGGAGTGGATTCCTGTTTATGATAAAGTAAGTGACTCGTGCTCCCAAGCTAATCCCTTACCAAGCATGCGCAAGTTGCATGAGTATACCAGACAACAAAATGTGCAATTCAACAGAATACCAACGCGTTAGCGCTCTAATCAAAAAACGGGTCTGACCAGCGCCAATTTGTGCTAAAATTAGCCCCATTGCCCTGGTGTTGACATCATGGCTATACATTCCCGGCCTTTCAATGTACATATCATTATCCGCTCAGGCTCTGACTAACTGCAGAGATATCTTGGAGGGACGCACCTGGAAAATTCCAATAGATCGTCGTAGATCTCGTTAATGTGTCGAATCCTCTGTGCTTGCTGGTCCGAGTGAGGGAAAACATGTACCACAGTTGCCCAGTGTCGAGCCATGACGAGACGTCCGAACCCTCTGAGCGTCGCGGTGCCCAGTGCCTTGACCGCTTTCCCGGTCAGCGCTCCTGGACCTGGCGCAATGACGGTAGTGGTTGACGACCCAGGCGTCGTGTCGTACTCCGACGAGGAGGACGCAAACGACATGGCTGAGATGTACGAGTCAGTGCGCGTCAGCGCCATGTTGAGCTGTATCAAAGGGAAGTAAGCGTCTTGATCCAGAAAGGGGCACCAGATATATACACGGCGTTCTTAACACTCCGAGGGAAGTACACTGCCTCGACCATCAGAACACGTTTTCCATAAGAGATATGCTACATATACCAATCACATGCCTTAAAGCACAGTACTTCTCCATTAACGTACAAATATTCCCGACCTCGAAAGCGAAAACATGGTCAACCTCAAGCAAGTGTCCAAGGCGATCGGCAGTATTCATGAACGAACGATTGACGGAAAGCGATGAATCATCCTGATTCATAACGCCTTCCTTGCAACCCCCTCGTCAGTCCGCAGTGGATGCTCTCCCCCCGCACGAACCTTCTGAGCCCATGCCACAGCATCAGTCCTCCCCTTCGCTACATCAACTCCGAACCAGATCACAAGGGATGCGCAAGCACACAATGCAAAAAGGAATGGGAACCCCATCCAATTATTACCTGTAGCGTCAATGATGGCTTGGATAACATTCGGCCCGATCATCGAAGATGCGCGATTCGAGAGACCGAATAGACCGAAGAACTGACAGCAAAAGAGTCAAAAGGATCTGAGCATATGCTGTACCTTTGCTGACAGAGACGGAAACACTTGCCATATTGTCGAAGCCCGGAGGAGATAGCTCAGCCATCATCGTTTGTGAGAAGGCATAATATGGAGCTTGGAAGAGTCCGAAAACAATGTTGTATCCCCTGCAAGAGAGTTGATTTCGTAAGAATATCATGGAACTTGTTGACAGGTTGCTTACCAAAATTCCCATGCATTGTGAAATCTGGAGCAACACCTTAGAACTTAGGTGATCAGGAAGAACAGCTCACGCACCCAAATTTCGTCGTCCAAATACCAATCATACCCCACAAAGGAATCAAAACGGTCACGACATTTGTTACAACAAACTAAGACGCTTGAGAATCTGACGCCCAAAGCGAATAAACAGTGAAGAAACTAACCATCGTCTTCGTGCGCAGCTTCCAGTACTTCTGTATATACCAATACCCAAGCGTTGCCATCGTAGAAGTGGTAGCCTGTGCGAGACCCAAATACGTGTTTTGAAGAAAACTGAACGAGAATTTGTCATTCTGGCATATTCCAACGAGAGTGGTGGTAGTGTTTAGACCCTAAGGGTAGATCAATATCGCGTCGCTGAGAGGAACGAATGAAGACGTACATCAGCGAGGAGGAAAAACGCGAACAGGTATATAAACGTATAAGGAAGCTTCTTGTATTGCTTGATGGCGAGCCAGATCTAGTCAAGAGGCTCGTCAAAACATCCATGACGAATGAGCGGAGTAGTTAAGACTGACTTACTTGTTTCCAGCCGATGGTCAAGTAGCTTTCTCCCTTAGGAAGAGAAGGACCAGGACGAGGTTGTTGGAAGATGACTGGGCGGAGAGTCATGTTAATTAAAGCTAGTCAAAGATCAAGTCAACTTACACCACCATATACCAAGCACGACCCAATACGTATTGGTTCTGTGAAATAGCGATCAATTCCAGCGCTGCCACCTTCACTCAAGCTAGCGTACAAAAGGAGGGCGTAATTGTCTGATTTTGGATTACTCTTCAAAGGTATGAGAACAGAGAGATTGATGCAGAGTGTCCCGATGTATCCAATGTTACTATGAGTCTATCAGCTGGTCAAAACAAGAACAAAAATTTGAATGTCAGATAAACTCACCGTACTGATGTTACTTATATGGTTCTTCTCGAGACACTCTTCCAAGTCATACTCTTCTTTGGATATTTCTCCAGATTCATACTTCTGTCGTAGTTCTCTCGCACGAGCCGTATTTCGTGCGAGGCGAGGAAAGGCGGCGGCGTAGAATACAAGAGTCGCACCATAGGTGATGAAGCCAATCATATACAGTGCCATTGCTACACCCCACCTCGAGGGCTCTATGTTCCCGTGAGCTAATAGATCAAATCATATAGTTGAGTTCTACGCACCAGTAAGACTCATCGTAGAATATTGAGCAGCCCAACATATGACAGTGACGACGAAAAGTAACCATCGACCAAAAGTACCGTAATCGGCTGCTGAACCGATGGTGGTGAATATCAGGGTCATAACCTGACTGAAGGTGAGAACTAGAAAGAAGAGATGGAGGATAGATGTGTACAGCGAAGCTGACTCCGTTTGCAACTAGAACAACACTCGAAACAGTTTTGGTTCCTCCAGCCCAAGGGAGAACACATTGACCTGACGCGTTATCTGTATTGCAGGATGAACCAGGTCCTTTGGACGGGTCGTAGCCAGCAGCGAATGCCAATGATTGGAAGAGCGTCATGGCATAATTCATAGGTCCGACGCCCTACAATAATCGGTCAAAAGTTCAACAGGCTCTTTAATCGAAACGCGTACGTTGTCTCCATTGTAGTAGACTGCTCATTCTTGTCAGTAACTAAGCCTGAGAAACGCGTCCAGCACTCACGATAATAGCTCCACAGTTCACGCCTACTTACCACCGGCTCCTGTCTCCTAATTGAAGAGCCCAAAGCTGGCGTCAAAGGTTCCGCAACGGGTAATGGTCTTTCTCCAATTGTCTCCCTATCGCTTTCCTCGACAAGCTTTGTGGGAAGTACCTCGGGTAACAGATCGGTGGACATGATACAACCGCTTGCGCGAAGATAACCATGCCAAGAAGCTCTTCCTTTTAAACTCAGGAACGACTTAGTGCACGTAAGTTCCCACCGTACACCGGGATTTGGAGAATGGGGCACAAGAATACTTGTCTACCGACCATGTGGTTCTGGCTTGAAGTTGTCAAACCATCGAAATGGAGATAACGACCAGACTTGGAATATCCTTATCAGCTGAAGAAGCGAACGTGACTGATCTCAAGTATAAAGAGTGAGAACTTCAAAGCTTCGTGGTCTCGCGTACAAGGATGCGGACGCATTGACTGTTGACATGCACAATGTTGTAGCGACAAATGAAACGCTGGGAAAACTTCAATATCCAATTTGAAAATGGTCGATAGTTTATTTCGCCCCCGGCCATGAGCTCTGCAAGAAGTAGAATTAATCTTGTCTCTAGATCTGACGGAACAAAGCTAGAATGTACCTCGAAGAACATTCACATTTTTCACGTCGAAGCTTTGCAAATAAAGAAAAAAGGAAAAGTTCCCGCTGTAAACAGTGATTTGATCAGTGCTCGATCGATGATTGTAGTGGCCTCTTCATCGATCATCATTGATACACTACTAGACCAATCACATAACAACTTGATTTTGTCGAATATAATGACGTGGATTATCAGAGGCAGAAACGAACGAGATTGATAATTGACTGAAGATTCGAATACAGTTTAGGGTGAGGAAGTTTCACCCTTGGGATGACATTAAAGCGTCTTGTTGTACAAGAAGAGAGCCTTTGTGGGTGCTTGTTCCAGAGGAGGATCGTATGATATATCTGATTCAACTCTGCTCCTGACCTCAGAAAGTACAGTCCAGTGTGCAGTTTGCGTTCATAACTGTCAATTATGAAGGTTCTTCTGACAATCGATTAGTAACACCATCGGGGGACATCACATCGAATAAAACTGGTAGTACCAAACTACCGCGTCAATTCATTCAACACCTAAATCTGCAACGGGACTCTGACTGAGAGTGATGTAACGCATGTTTAGTCTTCAATTCCATCATATTTTGAGGCGATATTTGGTGCTTGGTCCCTTTGGTTCCTAATATACGATGAACGCCTCGATGGCATGCATGCCGACCCATCTCGCAGAAAACGAGACTCGCCACTGTGCAAGACATGTCACACAGAGAGATTCACGCATCTTTGTCTGCAACCAGACATGTCTCGGAAGACCGTATCCTATGGCTTCAACAAGTACCAAAAAAAGAGTTTATTATCATTGTCTTGAACGAAACTTGATGATATGTAGAGTGAGGTATGCTTTTGATGGGAAGTCGGTTGAGCCAAATGCCGAATGTGCATGATAGCCGGGAGGTGATGTTTTGATCTAGTCTTGAGTACATAATGGACAACACAGGACAACACGGCAGCGACGAGACAAGTGAGGATCCGTACAGTGCATTGATCATAACACGACGGCAATTTCCGTTATCATTCGATCAGCTGTCGCGTTTGCGCAATGCACTGGACCAAGTTCTATGTCTACGGTCGAACATCAAATTGTCGTGCTCGAGCTCACTCTCCGAACGTTGGTTTGAACTAACACAAATATAGTCAGTTAATCAAGGATTACCGTTGTCTGCATGACGCAAGCCTCAACAGTTTTGTGCGCAATGCTAAGACATCATCAGCACGAGGATGTGTTATATACATGTGTATCTTTGGAAGACAGGCGCAGCTGACAACCACCCCGCAGCGTCTGCTTCAAGTTCCGCGGTTGCGCCGAGTACACCAACGTTGAATGTGAGCGACAGATGAGGCCTTGATACACCTGCTCAGATCACGTTCTCTAGCGAGTCCGCCAGGTCCTTTTCGAATCACTTCAAGATCTAGATACAAGGCTCCTTCGTACGCACGCCAGAATCACAGAATGACGCGCAGGCATGCCAAGACGAGCTATCAATCTTCCAATGCGAATAAATCAACTCGGACACGTCAGATGGAAGTAAATGTAACGAAATTGACGAAATCTGATTCGCAGGTGAGGCTTTTTCCACGGCCGTGACTATTCTCCCATACACCTAACACATATATATTAGACTACGTGTCCTCTATGCCCTACACGCGTTCTGAACCATCCAGGGCATACCCAGAGCGATGGGGACGGGTCTCATAGACAGGTTGGTCGATCTCTATCGCTATCATCGCTAGAATTAAACTGACCTTTGTACAGGATCCAAGCTGTTTTTGTCCTTTCTCTCGCCGCTCTCGTTACGGCCAAAGTCAATGTTATCGATGTCGATGCCTCTGGTACTATTGTGGACCTTGCTGGGCAGCCCTACTATATCCCTAGCGACCCAATCTTGAATGTCGACCCTTCCAGGCGCTCTGGAGTTCCTGCAGGGTTTGTCCCAGTAACCAGCATAGCGTCACAATTCTCCCCAATCACCAAATCTTTTCTCGAGGCCCAGATCTCAGCCTACGGGAAGATGGACGATGTCTGGACGGACCACTTCCTCGAGTCCCTGTTCATCTCGTATGAGGGACAGTTTACCGGCTTCCTCGAAGATGAAGCGGAGAAATGGCTCCAAGCAAGCAGCATCTCTCGCGTATACGTCTCCTCGAACATCCGCCTGCCTAACATCACGAGCCCTCCCATCTCGCAGATCGCATCCGGGCCTCCAACGGGCCCGTACTTCACGAGTCCCTCGCCTTCCTCATCCCGTCTCGACATCCATGCCGCCTACCGTCTGCGCAAAGACGACTACGCCAGCTTCCTCTATGGCGCTATCCCCAATCCCTCTGGCGGCTGGACAGCCACCAACATCACGCTCGACGCCTCCGGCGCGCAATACATCCCCGTTCCTTCACGCCTAAGCCTCCTCACAAAATCCCTCCCGCTCTCCGGCATGCGCTTCGCCCTCAAAGACATATTCGACGTCGAAGGGCTCCCGACAGGCGCAGGCTCGCACGCCTACGCCCTCGTGTACCCTTCTCCGCTTCAAGCCACCGCGCCCTCGGTCCAACGCCTCCTCGCTCTCGGCGCCGCCCTCGTCGGCAAGACACGCACGTCCCAGTTCGCACACGGCGCCCAGCCCTGGGAGTACGTGGACCACGCGTACTCGCTTAACCCGCGCGGGGACGGGCACCTCACGGCGTCTGCGTCGAGCTCTGGCAGTGCATGTGCGATCGCTGGGTACGATTGGGTAGAGTTTACTGTCGGCAGCGATACGAGGGGGAGTGTGAGGAAGCCTGCGGCGTTTGTGGGTGCGTATGGGATGAGGCCTTCGCACGGAAGTTTGGACATGCACGGTGTGCTCCCGCTGGCGGAGGACATGGATACTGCGGGTTTCTTCGCGAGAGACCCGAGGCTCTTTGCTGCGCTAGGCACTCGATGGTAAGACCTCTCTTGTGTTTTTTCACACTCTTGCTGACCCACCCCTGCAGGTACGAACACTCTCCCGTCCGAAAGAAGCGTCAAACCATCCGGTTCCCCAAAACACTCTTCTATCCAACTGAACACTTCCCTGTCTCCAACCCCGCAGCCCAAGTCCTCTATGACAACTTCGCCTCCGCCCTCTCGAATCACCTCAAAATAACCACTGTCCCAGTAAACTTCACCGCCTCCCTACTGGACCACCTCCCGTCGCGCGACTTCGCCGAGTTCCAGCTTGCATCGAACACCCTAGCCGAGTACCGCTCCTGGGTGTCCGTTGGCAAACCGCTCGTCGAGGCATACGAACAAAAGTTCAAGTCCACGCCGACGTTCGACCCGCGCGCAGCGGCGATGTTCGCGCGTGGCGCGACGCACACAGCGGAGGACTTCATCGCTGCCCAACGCGTCCTCCTCGCGTTCCGCGAGTCCGTAGCGACGGATCTGCTCAAGGCGGATATAAAGTCGTGCTCGGACTCCCTGTTCATGTACGACGCGAGCACGGGCGGCCGGCCGTCGTACCGCGTTGAGGAGTATAATAAGATCGACGGGGCCGCACAGGCTCTGCTCGCAGGCCCCGTTGGTGGAGATGGGCATGAGGCAAAGATATCGGACTATTTTACGTATGTCGCGTCGATGGCGGGGTTGCCTGAGGTGACGATTCCGCTCGGCCAGGTAGGGTATTATAGCCATATTAGCAGGGAGTGGGAGATGTTGCCTGTTGCGGTGCAGGTTGTTGCACATCGGGGATGCGATGATTTGCTGTTGAAGCTTGTGGAGAAGTTGGCGGATAAGGGATTGTTGGATACTGTCAGGACAGGGAAGAATGCGTTTGACGTTGGGCTATGATGTTGCTCGTACAGATGTATTGTTAAGACGTAGTTACGTTTTCTCTCTTCGGTGTACCCTAGCTAATATTTATGGCAGAATCACGACTGAAAATCCAAATCACAGGATTTACGCGACAAAGGATCGTCCAGCCTAAGAAAAAACTAGCAAGTTGCTGCACTACTTATTAGAAAAGTCAATTTTCCCCTGACTGACCGTTCTACTTTGTGTAATTGAAAGGGTTGCGAATGGGGATTGCGGAATGACCGTCAGACCTTCTTGGCTTTGTTTGTCGGCGATACGGTATCCTCTTGGACTGTTCTGATCCTATCATGGTTTCAAAAGACATCCTACACGCATCGCAGCTTTACATCAAGAAAAGGAATTCACTTTATTCTCTCCCACTGATTGATCCTTCAGCCACAGTCGTAGGTCACGGTTGACCTCTAAATGATATATTTTCAAATAAATTGAATAACAAACAGCTTGATCCTATTGAATATGGCATGGGTTTTTAGAGGAGTGAGACGAACGAGCTAGTTATCTCCAACGCAAAAAAATGACTAGTGAGCAAGTTTTCTTCAATGCCATTGTGTTATCTTGCTACAATATACGAATGCTTGAAAGGCTATGGCTGAAGCTTTTAATGACGACAAGCGGACGCTTGTACCTGAAGAACATCTTAAATATCTCGTCCAGCTTTTGTGGGTTAATCTTCATTGTCCTTCAGCTCAAAGGCAAAGATATATTCCAGCATGTAAATTTTCGTGCTCCTTGGTATGCTCTTCTGATATTCCTCCCAGCCAGAGAAAGGTCTTCGTGTATCCAAATCCGGTCGCACTTTCTAACCATACAGCTTCTATCGGGTCGAGTAATTTCCCATTTATACCGTCGATGGAACTCTTACTCAGCGTGGCGCTACACGTATCTGGTTATCTATACCTCCATATATGTGGCCGGTTACTGCTTCTTGTTTCTTGCATAATGGCCATCATATTCATGTTCCAGGACATCTTTGTTTGCAAAAATGCAGACTTCTCGTTGTCTATGACACGGTGCGGTGCCCAATACCGCGTATTTTTATTTCTAGCTTGCCACAGCCCCATAGGCCGTTACCTTATATCGACGAAGTAGAAGAGGCTCAGTCACAGGATATTCTGTAGATGTGAAGAAGAGAGACGCACACCTGTCCGGTGGGCTCATATCTCCATCACCCTCCACGGTCTTCCCACAGCAAATCCACGTCTCATACAACGACTTCGCCTTTGCCGACAAGCGCTCGACCTCTGCGCTCGCGTGGTCATACGCGACAAGATAGCTCCTGTCCGTGTTCTCGAGATCTTGTGTCACCACGCGCAGTGGAGCGTCGCGTTTTCGAGGTCAGAGTAGAGTCACTGTTAGAGGGAATGTAGGAACGGACAGGCTGCGTCGTTCTTGTGATAGGCCTTGAATCGTGGAGTAGTGACTACATCAATCGAGGACGTTTCCATAATCTTCAGTGACCTCGTCATCAAACCACGCAGAGTATTCACATTGCAAGAACCTCAGTCGCCTGTGGATCGTGTTGCCTTGAGTTTTCGCAAGACTTGGCAGGATGGAGTGAAGACGTGCATTGACCATGGTTTGTGCTTGCTTTCATTGTCTGCTCCGCCGTCAACCTGGGAACTCGACCTCCGCCTGCTAAACGGTCGTTGGCCTTTATAACGCCTCATCGATGTCAATGTCAGTATGAGAGCAAGTCAGGGCTGATCCATGTCAAATTATAATTCAGTCGTGTCTTGCAGAGGTATGTTCATGACAGGGAATCCGTTCATCCTACAGGTTCTCGTCACTCCCAACTCTTAATCTCCCACCTATTGCTTCAACTTTGTCCTGTAATACTTGATGCACTTAGTCAATCCGATTTGGAGGCACGGTTAGACGCTCTTGACAGTGTTGGCACAACTACAGCAATACGCTGGGACAAACCGTCTTCAATATCCACTATGAGACATGGACTCAAAAAAACACACGCATTTAACCAAAGAGAGACGATGCACATAATTAATAATTACTACGTGATCCGGACAAATATGGTATGTGACTTACATCCCACTTCGTTTTGTTGTTCTTCAAGTTCGTAATCGACTCCTGTCAAGGATAATGACCTGTAGGCAATGATAGGCAATCACGCGTGTCCGGCGAGATTTATCTTTAGTTATGCTTTTAGTGTCCGCACACCTCAGTTCATCTCGTCATCATTGAGTCGAACTGAGTTTGTTTGCGCTACGTAACTTCACGCTATATGCTTACTCAAGACTCAACCTCTGGTACCTCCCACAAGTGTCGCCGTCCGCCCACAAACGTGAGGCTGGTGATTATTGCAAGCATGTGCGGGACTGCAATGCGTGAGTCAGCATGATATATATGATTTCAAGTGCATGCTACTTTGTGTGAACTTTGTGGCGATAGAAGTCTTCATGAGAATCTCAGCACTATTTGGGTATCATGCTATCCCTCACATCTTCCTGAAATTGGCATTTCTTCTGAGGTGGCGGTGATTTGATTGACATTTCTATTTAAAACCATCTGCGCAATGTTGTGAAAAGATGATCAAATGATCTCTGACACTTGGGAAAACGACACGTTGTTTGCTCTTTACACTCCTCAACGTTCAACAACACTCAGCGCTCTACCCTCTTATTATCATGTTGTACAAAGCTCAGAAACAGTTTATGCATGGTCAACACTCCAAGAGGAAATGGGTTAAGGATCATCTTTTTGCTCCTGTAAAGGATCTTCTCCAGAAGTCTGGCAGTCGTTCCCCATTGCTTTCTCCTCAAGGTACCTTGGCAGAATCTAGTGTGGCTGTCATCACAGATGTTCCAGCCACTAGCAGTCCAGATCCACTTGGAGTGCCTATTATCAGTACATACTCATCCATCAATTTCTAACAATTGAGCATTCTGACATCTCCAGGTTCTCAAGGCCCTACCATAGGCATTTCAAATGAAGGAATTGCTTCTCTTCTCAATATCTCTGAAGGAGCAAATGTTGAATCAGGTACAGCTAATGAGGCAGCAATTAGTGAGTGCATTAATATCCTCACATCATGCAGAATTTAACAATGATGATAGGTTCTAGAAACTCTACAGTGTCCAATGCTGCTCCCTCCAAAATTGTGTTTGAAGCAACTTCTGAAATGGGTAAGTAATTGATTGAAGTAAAGATGCAATAAACTAACTTGCAATAGGTGATGTTCCTGGCTCAAAGGCTAGCAATAGACTAAAAGTTGCTTGGCATGGCCTCAAAATTATTCTTGTACAAGCAATAGGATTACTGGATGGGACACCTTTCAAAACACCAGTGGTTGCTGTCAACATGCTCATTCGACTGGCAGATGTATATTTTTGTTGTATTTCTTTGAGTGTTTTGGCTGAAGATCAATACAGGCTGTGGATAATAATCATGAAGCACTTAAAGAATTGATGACTAGTATTAAGACACGGATTGAGTCTATAGGAGCAGCTTTGGTTAGTAATGATACTGCAGATATAGTCTCAACAAAGATGAAAGAAGAGTTTGTAAGGTGTGTATTATGTATATATTTATCTCCACCACATGTCTTTCTAACAAGATATAGAATTCTTCTTAAAGATCTTTTGAAGCTTCATAGATTGGAAAACAACAGATTATGGAGAGAAATTCTGGAAAATGAACAAGTCAAGGCAGAAATTCAAAGGATCCTTGGAAATGTTGATGAAAATACCAAGAACTTTGAGGTATGTTTATGAATATGTTGATGCTCACCAATTACATCAATAGTACATTTAATAGTTCCAGGTCATGCTTAGTATTGAGAGAAACACAGCTGCTATATTTGAAAGGCTTGTGGCAAGTAACTTGCTAGCATGAATTATTATTATAAATTGATTTATTGCTAGCAAAATCAACTCAAGGACTGGCCTCATTCACAAAAAGCAATATATAATGCTTATCTTGAAGATGAAACAATGTTTTGTCGTGGACCTTGTACACCAAACACTCGTGTTTCTATTCTCAAGAAAATCTATCAATGGGCACAAGATTCAACACCAGGATCTCCTCATGTCTTTTGGTTAACTGGCCAAGCAGGCTCAGGAAAATCAACAATTGCATATACTGTGGCTCAGCATTTTGATAATGAGGTCAAGAAGATGCCTTGCATTCTTCAAGCTACATTCTTCTGTTCTCGACAGTTTAATGATACAAAGCATCAGCACTTCATCATTCCAACACTTGTGTATCAGCTTGCTAGGAACTCTAGGCCATTTGTACATTTCTTGAAAAATGCTAACAAGTTTGATTCAGTTGATATACCTTCAAAGCAGATGAAAGATCTTTTAGCTGATCCATGGCAGAAATATGTGGATTCATGTACTAGTGACCTTCCACTTCATCTTATTGTTATTGATGCCTTGGATGAAATTGAAGGGAAGAAAGGGTTATCTTTTTTTGAAGAGCTTCTCAAAATAATCAATGATGGTTACTTGTCTGGATTCAAATTTCTTGTTACAAGTAGACCAGACCCAAAGATCACTCATTTATGTGAATCATTTACATCAGATGCTATTTGTCATCTTTATAATGTTCCTAAACAAGATGTTCAAGAAGATATTCAAAGATACTTATATGCAAGCCTTGAGAAACTTCAGAATAATCATGGGCTTGTTGACCTTGCAAAAAAAGCTGATGGTCTCTTTATCTATGCTTCAACTGCAGTCAAATACATATCCTATCCTGATGGATCTACTTCAATGGAACAGCAAGACAAATTAACAACCCTTCTTGCACCTCATACAAGTCCTGCATCAGTAATTGAATCCTCCCAAGTTGATAATATTTATTGCCAAATTCTATCTGAAGCTTTCATTGGCTTCAAAGATA
Organism: Termitomyces sp. T73sscA; assembly: GCA_017657235.1. Classification (NCBI taxonomy): domain Eukaryota; kingdom Fungi; phylum Basidiomycota; class Agaricomycetes; order Agaricales; family Lyophyllaceae; genus Termitomyces; species Termitomyces sp. T73sscA. The sequence goes on along the minus strand of JAGGAP010000228.1, from coordinate 32,109 downwards.
ATGCTCTAAATACTCGATTGAAAGTCCTGCACAGTTTTCTCTGTGCAGAAGAGCGTATTTCTTCTTCTCTTGCTGCAGCACTTGTTGGTTCTAAAGATATAGATCAAGCTGAAAATGTTGTTGAAAAACTCCATGCAGTTCTTTTTGTTAAGGATAGCTGTGTTTTTTGGTATCATTCATCCTTTCCTGACTTTATTTTTGAGCAAGCTCGCTCCAAGTTTGGTGTACAAGGACAGATTCTAAATATGTCCTGTAATGCAGTTACTTATAATAGGTTTCTCACCACTCAATGTTTTGACATTATGATGACAGGCCTTAAATTCAATATTTGTGGTCTAGAGTCATCATTTTTATTTGATAAACAAGTGCCTGATCTTCAGCAAAAAAGAGACAAAATTTCTAATGATCTGAAATATGCATGTAAATATTGGCCTCAGCACATTATCAAAGTCATGGCTAGTACTCTTGATTCTATTACATTTGAACATTTTTCAAGCAATATTGCAAAATTTCTCTATGAAAAGTTGCTTTTCTGGATAGAAACTATGAATCTTCTGCAATTGTCACATAATTGTGGAACAAATCTTCAACAAGTAGCTCAAAGTATTTTTAAGGTGAAGCATCTACAATTCAATTGCTTTTGCTAAGCTAATAGGCTTGACTAGCATAAACAAAAAATATCAAGTATGGTCCAAGATCTTCGAGATGCTGCAAATTTTGCTATATATTTTAGTGCAAACCAGACAGCATTGTCAACTCCTCAACTTTATATCTCTGCATTAACAACCTGGGTGGATAGTAACCTTATAAAGCAATGGAAAAGTGAATTCATGTTTTTACCATTGATTAAAGGTCACAAAATGGCAACTCCAGTGCTTGAATTAAATTTTACTGGTAGTATCACATCTGTGGCATTTTCCCCTGATGGAACGAAAATTGTGTTTGGATCTGATGACAATTCTGTAAGAGTGTGGAATGTCTTAGCTGGTGAACAACTGCAGGAGTTACAAGGCCATACTAAGACAGTTACATCTATTGCATTTTCACCTGATGGGTCTCAAATTGTGTCTGGATCTTATGACAATTCTGTAAGAGTCTGGAATGTTTTAGCTGGGAAGCAAGTGCAGGAGTTGCAAGGACATACTGATTATGTCACATCTGTTGCATTTTCACCTGATGGAACTCAAATTGTGTCTGGATCTGATGACAATTCTGTAAGAGTGTGGAATGTCTCAGCTGGTAAACAAGTGCAAGAGTTACAAGGACATACTGATTATGTAACATCTGTTGCATTTTCACCTGATGGGACTCAAATTGTGTCTGGATCCTATGACAATTCTGTAAGAGTGTGGAATGTTTTAGCTGGTGAACAAGCAAAGGAGTTACAAGGCCATACTAAAGCAGTTACATCTGTTGCATTTTCACTTGATGGGTCTCAAATTGTGTCTGGATCTTATGACAATTCTGTAAGAGTCTGGAATGTTTTAGCTGGGAAGCAAGTGCAGGAGTTGCAAGGACATACTGATTATGTCACATCTGTTGCATTTTCACCTGATGGAACTCAAATTGTATCTGGATCTGATGACAATTCTGTAAGAGCATGGAATGTCTTAGTTGGTGAACAAGTGCAGGAGTTACAAGGCCACACTAATGCAGTTACATCTATTGCATTTTCACCTAATGGGACTCAAATTGTGTCTGGATCTCTTGACAAGTCTGTAAGAGTGTGGAATGTCTTGGCTAGTGAACAAGTACAGGAGTTACAAGGGCATACTGATTATGTAACATCTGTTGCATTTTCACTTGATGGAACTCAAATTGTGTCTGGATCTTATGACAATTCTGTAAGAGTGTGGAATGTCTTAGCTGGTGAACAACTGCAGGAGTTACAAGGCCACACTAAGGCAGTTACATCTGTTGCATTTTCACCTGATGGGACTCAAATTGTGTCTGGATCCTATGACAATTCTGTAAGAGTCTGGAATGTCTTAGGTGGTGAACAAGTGCATGAGTTACAAGGCTACACTAAGGTAGTCACATCTGTTGCATTTTCACCTGATGGAACACAAATTTTGTTTGGATCTGATGACAATTCCATAAGAAGGTGGAACATTTTAGCTGGTGAACAAGTTCAGGAATTACAAGGCCACACTAAAGCTGTTACATCTGTTGCATTTTCACAAGATGGAACTCAATTTGTGTCTGGATCTTATGACAATTCTATAAGAGTGTGGAATGTTTTAGCTGGTGAACAAGTGCAGGAGTTACAAGGACATACTGATTATGTAACATCTGTTGCATTTTCACCTGATGGAACTCAAATTGTGTCTGGATCATATGACAATTCTGTAAGAGTGTGGAATGTTTTAGCTGGTGAACAAGCAAAGGAGTTACAAGGCCACACTAGTAACGTCACATCTGTTGCATTTTCACCTGATGGGACTCAAATTGTGTCTGGATCTTATGATAATTCTGTTAGAGTGTGGAATATTTTAGCTGGTAAACAAGTGCAAGAGTTACAAGGCCACACTAAGGCAGTCACATCTGTTGCATTTTCACTTGATGGGTCTCAAATTGTGTCTGGATCTTATGACAATTCTGTAAGGGTGTGGAATGTCTTAGCTGGTCAAGAACTACAGGAGTTACAAGGCCACACTAAATCAGCTACATCTGTTGTATCTTCACCTGCTGGGACTCACATGGTGTCTGGATCTTTGTGGAATTTCTTAGCTGATAAGCAACCATGGTACTCTACTTCAGATGGATGGATTATATCTTCTTTCAATGATAATCATTTAATGTGGGTTCCACATAATATTCTGAAGATACTCCATCACTCCTATAATACCCTCATTTTCTCTCAATATGGTTCTCTTTCTCTTGACATCTCTCAATGTAAGCTGGGTAGTAAATGGATACAGTGTTACACACCACAAAATAGTAAATATTACATTTAATTTTGATTACATTTGGAGTAGTACATGCTAACTTACAATATTAGAAATTGCACAGGAGCTGTAAGATCTTCAAAAGAGTACATAATGTATACATTGTTAAATACAATTGAATTCAGTGTTGGAAACCACATGTGAAAGCAGCAAGTATATTGGTGTAACTAACACCTAGTAGACATGAGTGCTTAGTCAGCTGACTTCTGGATTAAAGCCTGCAAGACCTCAGAGATGTGTAATGTCACTATATCAATGTACTTATAGTAGACATGTAAGTAGTACAGCATATTAGTTAAGTGTGTATGCATGTAGTGGATGATATTATACCCTCACAAATGTGTAATATAACTAAGAGTACTCTGTCCTTTAGTCTGTAATATACAAGTTAGTGTAGACAAAGCAGAGTAGTGGCCATAGTGGCTCTGAGATCATGTTTGTGGCACCTTTTTAGTTTCATAACATCATCATGCCTATAGCATTTCAACACTCCTTCTTGCTATGAACTGAGTCCTTCTTCCTCACATGAAATCATTGTTTGGTAACCCCAAGAATGTAGTAAAGTTTCAGAAACAGGAGTTAGGGTAGTGTCTTTGTAAAAATGTCAGCTACATTGTCTTTTATGTCGATGTACATATGTACTTTATAATAATCTCTCCATCTGGGCATGTTCATGAATAAAATAGTATTTGATGTCAAAGTATTTTATGCAAGCATGTGCAGTAGGGTCTTCAGATGGATTGATTGCAGCTTTATTGTCATAGAAGAGAGTGGTGGCTGTTGAAGTGAAATTCCAGCTGATGGCCTTTAACAAAATCCTCAGCTAGATGCATTCTTGCATTGACTCATATGTACTTACTTGCCCAATCAGTATCAGTGAATCCTCTTGGTATTATTGACAAACCTCCAAGGTGTAACTTCAGCTGTCTATTGTCTTTTAGGTACCTTACTAGGTGTATTCCAGCATTCCAGTAGGTTTGATTGTAGTTGTTGAGGAACTGGAAGAGCTGCTGGATAGTGGAGGCAATATTTGGGCAGGTGGCAATTGTGATGTATATATAGGAAACAACCAACCAATAATTTGTAGGGTAATCATGCAATATTATCCTTCTTCTGTCTCTGATTATTTCACTGTGGCTGCTTGAGCTTCAGTCTATGTTTCATCAGGATGAGCTTCCTTCTGTCCAACTGTAAGATAATACTTTCAATAAAGGTTGTCTGTAATAGCACAACTGTTCTCTTGTCTCTGTCCCACTCAACAGATACTCCTAGATTGTATTGAGGGGTTTTTAAGTTGGATTTTGTCCATGCTTTGCACATCTGAGATTTGAAGCATTTGTTCTTGGTTCTAGAAACTCACTATAATATTTGAAGCCTGTTAGGTATAAAGAAGCTATGAACTGTCAGTCGCTAAGAGGCATTGGAAATGCTAAGGTAGAGCAGCAAGAAAGAGAAAGTGCTTAGCTATATGGAGTTACTAGATTTTAGCCATAGGTGCTAGGCATGAAGGTTCATAGGTGATGCACCAATGTGTTGGTGACATAAGACTAGAGGTGCCTAAATGGCACTGCAAGAGCTAAGAGGAGAGGTGCTAAGAGACAATTACCAAGAGAGAAAAGTGCTAAGACAACTTTAGAAAAGTAAAATTGCTTAGAGATCTGAACTCTGGTGAAGATGGTTGTAGGCAGAAATGTGTATTATTTGTCTGTGTGTGATACTGACAAAAAGTAAAGTATTTATACAAAGTGAAGACGGCAAACTTGTCAAAGATTTCCAAGTATCTAGGCAATGTTGATGAACCCAAAATTGTGCTAAGTGCTGTCTGGATAGGTGGCAACTTAAACTTTTGGGCAAGTAGTTTTGCAAGAGTCCTGAACAGGTCCCAGAAACTTGCTATAAAATTTGAAGCCTGTTGAGTATAAACAAGCTATAAATTGTCAGTTGCTAATAGAGATTGGCAAGAAATGCTAAGGTATGGTGGCAAGGAAAGAGAGGTGCTTAGCTACACAGAGCTACTAAATTCTAGCTGTAGGTGCTAGGTGCAAAGGTTCATAGGTGAAATACCAAGGCATTGGCAATGTGAGACTAGAGGTGCCCATACGGCACTGTGCAAGCTATGGAAAGAAGTGCTAAGGGACAAGTGCCAAGAGAGAGGGAGAAATGCTAAGACAACTTAGAGGAGTAAGTCGCTTAGAGATCTGAGCTCTAGTAAAGACAGTTGTAGGCAGAAATGTGTACAATTTCTTCTGTGTGTAATACTAACAAAAAGTAAAGTATTTATACAAAATAAAGATGGCAAACTTGTCAAAGTTGCCAAGGGCATTGTAAGAGGATGCTCCATTGTGGAAAGCCAAGCCAAAGCTTTGACTACTCAAGCCCACCATCAGAAGGAAGCAAGTGTCGAGCAGGCACAGCAGCAGGCAGCTGGCAGGCAAGAGAAAGGCCACCAGCAAGGGGCAGAGCAGGAGGGCAAGAGCAAAGGACAAGGTCATCACTGAGGAGCTTACAGTCAAGCTAGTGTATAGACCCAGAAGCAATGCTATTGCTAGGACTGGGGATGTTTCATCTCCTAGTCCTACTTATATACTACATTGAACACACTATGACTATGACATATTGACTAATAGGGCTGGTATATACTAAGCACTAATGAGTAAGCAATAATCAGCATGAGTAAGCCAGCCAATGGCATAAAGGCCTGCTGACAAGTAGAGTGGGTCCAAAGACCAGCTGATCTGTCAGATGATGATGCCAAGACAGGGAGGGAGCTGGATAGGGCCAGAGTAGTCTGGATGGTGGCTAGATAGGGGTGCCAACATCAACACAGACTAAGCAAGGCTAGAGTGGATGGTCTAAGAATTCATCCCCTGACAGGCATAGGCAATGGTTAGAGGTAATATATAAGGAAAAGGTAGGAAGGAAACTGTGGATTATACCAAATTGCAGAAATAAAAAAAGTCCAAAAATAGAAGTATCAGCAAGCCTTTGCTGACCATTAATCAACCAAGCTGGCTGTTGCAGCAAAATGTCATCAGAGAAATGTTGCTAAGAAGGGGCTAAGCAAGGCATTGGCAAATGCTGAAATAGATAATGTTACTAAGCTGTTCATCAGTCAACAAGTATAGCATAAATGATACAGGCTGTCAATTTGATTGAAGCTTCTAGCATTCTATCAAGTGCCAGCTTTGACATATTAAAGATAGTGGAAGCCACTAGCATGGGAGTCTGCCCACTATCTGTCAGGAGGGCAGGTGACAAGGCAGGAGTATTGTGACTCAGCATGTGATGTGTCATGTGACCTTGGCACATGAGAAGTAGACTTTGTCCATGAGCTGTTGAAGACAGTAGGCAGCAAGACAGGAGTGGTGCAGCAAGGATGGGGGCACATGACTTGGTCACATGACTCATCACTGGGCTGTTAATTAGCATATTGCTGGCTAGTGGAAGTTGATAAAGAAGGACCCAAAAATATTACCAAGTCTTCAAGGTGAGAATTATCCTGAATCTTTGGCTTTTTCTGCATAAGAACCTTTGGGAGGCTTATCAATGCTTAGTGACAATGTATGAGAAAAAGGTAGGTAGAAAACCATGAATTATATCAAAATTATAGAAATGAAAGAAGTTTGAAAATAGAAGAGTCAGCAAGCCTTTGCTGACCATTAATTAACTAAGCTGGCTGTCATAGGAAAATATCATCAGAGAAATGTTACTAAGAGGGGCTAAGCAAAGCATTGGCAAATGCTAAAACAAATGATGTTTCCAAGCTGTCCATCAGTTGGCAAGTGTGATATAAATGATGCAGGCTGTCAATCAGATCAAGGCTTCTATCCTTCCATCAAATTGATATATCAAAGGTGGTAGAAGCTGTTAGCATGGGAGGCTGGCTGCCATCTGGTGGGAGCAGCAGGAGTGTTGTAACTCAGCATGTGATGCATCATGTGACCTTGGCATGTGAGAAATAGACCTGGTCTGTAGGCTTTTAGAGATATTGAGCAAGGCAGAAGGGGCATGGCAAGGGCAGGGGCACATGACTTGGTCATGTGACTCATTAGTAGTCTGTTGTTAGCATATTGCTGGCTGGCAGAAGTTGATAAGGGAGGACCAAAATTATTACCAAGTCTCTAAAGTGAGAATTACTCTGAGGTTGTAGCCTTTTTTACACAAGAACCTGTGGGAGGCTCATCAGCAATTCTGAAGCTAGTAGTATATCTGCAGCAGAAATGCCCTGAGTATAGCAGTAGGCTTGAAATTGTTTCATAGTATGTGCATATTTCCCATGTGTAAAGGCCTTCCAAGCATGTCCAATGACTAACTGTACATATTGTATTTGTTTGATCCTGTATAATTGTATAAGGTATCTGTCATGTCTGCATCTATGAGTGGTTGAGATTGTAGGCTGCAAGTTGTAGATGTGACTGTGTTGTGGGGTCAAAAAGTGAAGTCAAAAATTTGGATGTAAGATCCTTGATGAGTGAGAGTAGTGTATTGATGGGTGATAAGGTATGCATGTTAAGGTAATGTGTTGTACACATACAAATGGCCAATGTGTGGCTTAGTCAATGGTGAATGATGAAGTTAACAAATACAAACTCTTGGTAAGGTGGAATTGAAGCAGCAGTCATGCATATTATAGTGAAGATTTGTTCCCATTTGAGAGGTTGCATGTTTTGAGTGTCTGGATGTTTAGCTAGTGTAGTTGTAGGTGGAGTGAGGACTGCATGAGTTGCCTTCTATTGAGGAAAGTAAAGTAATGTAGACTTGTGTGTAGGTAATTTTAAAAATAGTATACTCAGGCTTAGAAATTTTTCAGGTATGGAGGTAAGCCTGGTGGAAGTAAGTAGAGTAAACAGTGAGATGGAAAGATGCCTTGTAAAGGCTTGTCAGCTGTGTTGTCTAGGGTAGAAATCCAGGAAGTTGTTACCCAGATTGAATGTGCTTGAAAATTGGCCACAATGTTGCATAGAATGAAGTTGAATGCTGGGTTTTCTGAACAGCCTGCATGCAAGAAGCCCATACAGCCCATGTTATCTGAGTGAACAATTATGTGACAATTGTAATTTTTAGCTGATATGAGTGTGCAGACCACCATGTCTATTGCTGCTATTTCTACTCAACCTATATTGTGTTCAGGCAATTCCCATCCTGGTAGTAGCTCCAATGCTAGCCATTTCCTGTTCAGAATGAAGCCAATGTCCCACAAGGTTGAGGCATCTACATGGACCACTATGTCCAGGGATGATAATAAGTATGCAGTCACTGCTTAGTATACCCTGCCATCAGTGCATGTACTCTGCTACAGCCAGCAGGATGCAGTGCTGTATCTATGGAGGAGCATCAGATGGAAAGGAAAATCAGAATTTGTACAGGCTGAGCAAGTGCAAGCAGCCATTTGAAATGACCAAGGTGATGTAAGTCAGTGTGACTATAAGGAATTCTGTTATCTGTACATTAATGAAGGCTCTGAGATTCAAAATAGAAAGCTTGAGTAGATATTTTTTGCATTTGGCAAGAGGTAAGGAGATGGTCCTGTTTGTGATCGACTAGCAAAAATCAATGTAGATGAATGTTGTAGTGAATGGAACAAATTTCTCTGGAGCCCATAGCCAGCTCAGATCTGTGGCTAAGGACCAGATGAGATCTCTGAGTACCAATAGTAATGGGAGTCATCCTCACACTAGTGAAGATAGCAGAAGAAGATGAAGTTGTCCACCCATTTTAGCACAGCCTCAATACCCTTGACAAGAAGATAAACACAATAGCATCAGCAACAGAACTAAATATTGCAGATTTGACATCAAAGATGGCTACTTGAGTACTCAGAGGAGCATCAGCAACAAGAAACTAGCAGGTGGAGAAACTGCCCTAGTTGCATTAAAAATGCCTGGTATCAATGTGTGAGTTTATAAAGGAAATGAGAGGGTTACCTCAAAGATAGGAGTGATCAATAGTCACCCTGAATTTCTCTGGCATGCATTCAATGATGTTAAGAGGAGCTGGGCAAAAGATTCCAAATATGCACTAAAAGGCCACTAGAGTGTATTTTTCAGAAACACAGTCTAAGGATTGTTCTTTATTGTATTATTTGACAATAAAGGCATGGTGTTTGGGTGTATGGTAATAGTTTATAGGGGAGAAGGTGTGCTCTAGCATGAAGGATTCTAGACCTAGAAGGATGTTATAGTATAGAGCTAAGGCATAGATTCAAGAAAAAGCCATGACAAATGCTATATACAATGTGTGAGAAATGGTCAAGAGCTCCTAGCTCTGACAGAGTAGAATCCCACTTGTCAACCTTCAGGGGAGTGCAAATGGAGAGAAGATGTAGGGGCAACTTCAAAGTAGTGGCATACAAAAGTAAAGAATGCAAAGGAAATAACAATGAGGTAACAGAGTTGAGAGGCAAGAGTATGGTGATGGACAGCAGAGTGCATGGAATAGGTGTCACAGAAGGAAATATATGGTGTTCAGGCAATGCAGTTTGAAGCACCATGCTGACCACTGCTATAGAGGGGGTAGGCATAGTAGTGGGGGCAGTCAGCCACAGAGCAAGAAAATGGGCCATTGTGAAGGTGAAGCACCTGTTTGATTTCTAGAGGATACAGTCATCCTTGGAACAAATGGAAACATTGTTGCTGCAGGCCATGCAGCAGATGACCTTTGCAGTACCCCAATTACCCAATGCATAGGGCATGCATTTGCCATGATGTGAGGTGCCATGGTTGCAGCTGTGAGTTGATGACATTTTTTTGGTTTGAAAGGAATGGGTGACTGACAAAGAAGTCACAGATGAAGGGTTCACTGGAGTAGGTGAGGAGGAGGTAGAATCTGTAAAGAGAAGGTTGGAATGTTGACCCATCAAGAGATGAATACAATCCATCATATGATTGTAGTTCTCAAATATCATCTTCTTGTGCCAGGTGTCCAGATGAAGGTTGTGTCAGGGGACAAGTTCTTAGACCATCTACTCTAGCCTTGCTTAGTCTGTGTTGATGTTGGCACCTCTATCTAGCCACCATCCAGACTGCTCTGGCCCTATCTGGCTCCCTCCCTGTCTTGGCATCATCATCTGACAGATCAGCTAGTCTTTGGATCCACTCTACTTGTTGGCAGGCCTTTATGCCATTGACTAACTTACTCATGCTGATTATTGCTTACTCATTAGTGCTTAGTACATACCAGCCCTATTAGTCAATATGTTGTAGTTATAGTGTATCCAATGTAGTATATAAATAGAACTAGGAGATGAAACATCCCCAGTCCTAGTAATAGCATTGCTTCTGGATCTACATACTAGCTTGACTGTAAGCTCCTCAGTGATGATTGCTCTTGCCCTCCTGCTCCGCTCCTTGCCAGCAGCCTGTCCTCTTGCTTGCCAGCTGCCTGCTCAATGCTTGCTCCCTCCTGGTAGTGGGCTTGAGTGGTCAAAGCTTGGCTTGGCTTTCTACAATGGAGCATCCCCTTACAGGTTGCCATACATTTGAAGGTATGTATAGCAGACATATATGCTATAAGTTAGATAGACCAAGAAGTTGTCACTAATGTCTGGATGTTGCTTATAGTAAACTTGAAAACAGTCAGTGATTGCCTGAGCAGTAGGACCACCAATCTGGCTCTCTGGGCCGGCTCTGAGGCAGTGTAAAATGACCCAAACCAAGGTAGCCAAAGTCTGCATAAACTTGAAGGATGTAAGTGAGTGTTTCTTATTGGGGTCAATTTTTATGTTGGAGACCTGCGGCTCACCAGAGGAGAAGAGGAAGAAAGAAGAGTTGACTTGGCAATTTAAGGCTGTAAGTTCTCAATGGCAAGCAGCTACCATGAGAATATATGTAGTCCAACCTGCATTGAAGACATGTTGCAACCTGAGAGGAATGGGCATGATGTTTGGGTCAAGCTCAGCAGACTCTTTGAAATGCAGACCAAGTAGAGCATGCATAGAAGTGACGCTTAAGGCCAAGGAAGAGGCAGGCAGAGGTGGTATGAATATAGTAATAGAGGGTGAGAAAATATATGGATTGACTGCTGAAGTGATTGGGAATGAAGAGAGGAGTGATGTATTGCTGAGTGGGGCTAAAGGGGCAAGAGAAGGTGTAGAAGGAATGACTGTAATAGTAGGGAAGGTGATGGGGCCTGAAGGAGGAGGATGCTGGAGAGGTGCTGTAGGTGTAAGATATATCTGTGGCAGGAGGAAGTACTGGAGCTCCAAAGCTGTAGTATCAAGAAGGGTCTTAGTTTGGAAAAGAAGAAGAAGCTGTGTAACATTGCTGCCAAATCATTGTAGGTCCTGTAATTTGAATCTGGTGATGGATATAGTCTTAGTACTAGCAGAGGTTGCAAATTGTATAGTAACATGGGAGATTGGAGAGAAACTTGGCCAGTAATGGGCATGCATAGAATGTAAGAAGCCTGTCCTGTAGCAGGTAATGGAGGGATGGAAGCCACAGGAGGGGTTTAACTAGGGGAGAAAACCTGAGTAGGTGTTTGAATTAGTGTACTTTCATGGGGTCACAGGCTCATGATTGGTTGATCTTCTGCCACTTTCATTGACAGACATCATCAAAGAGGTTGAGAAGGTGGGTAGGGAAACATGAGCAAAATTCTCTGCAGGAGGCAGTAATCCATGCACAGAGGACCCACTCCTAGGTGAGTCGCTGTAATCAACACCTAGTTTATTGTCTGAGGATTCCTCATCTATGTTCACAACAGAAGAAGCTTGAGAGACCTGTGCTTTAGCTAAGAGTCTAGAGGAAAGAGGCCTCCTCCAGTGTGCATCCAAAGTGGAGGAAGAGAGAAGGAAATCACAAGGTTGTCTTGCAAATAATGATAACACACAAGTGGATGCCATTTATCCCATCCCTCTATTTTGTAGACTTACAACTCCAAGAAGCCAGTTGATTAGACTAAGATCAAAGATCTTAAAGTAATTGCTAAGTTGTTTTTTAATAAGAGATGTAGCATTGGTGGAACTGCCAATTATAGTGAAATCATCAGTTGCAATAGCAACAATTGTATACAGTAGTTACAGTTACTTCTTTCAAATTTGTAAAATATAGCAATGTCAGCTTGACATACTAAATAACTAAAACTCATGGACTTTCTCATACCAGTGGTGAGAGCCTTGTTTCATACCATAGAGTGGGCACTTGAGTTGACAGGCAAGTTTTGAATTAGAAAGCTTTTTAAATTCTTGAGGTAGATTTTGAAACTGGTGGTAGTAAGGGAGGAACTGCGTGATTATGTTCCCCTTTCAAAATGAATTGAGATAGGCATTTTTTACATCAGCTTGCTTGATAGCTGCACCTTGCAAAGCTGCAATTAAAAGAAGTATCCAAAGTGTTGCAACACAAACAGTTGGAGCAAATGTTTTGGTATAGTTGACTACAAATTGCTATTTTAAGCACTTAGCAACTAGCTGGGCTTTGTACCTAATTCTATGGCTGTCAGCACCATGTTTGCAGTGCAGAATATACCAACACAGTATAATGTTTGCATTTGCAGGAGCCTCAACAACTTTTTACATGCCTAATTTTTCAATTTGGATGAGTTCAGTGTTGATGGCTGAGAATGCAGATTCAGCAATATTTACTTCTTTCATTACATTTTTCAATGTCCTTAGCCATACTAATTGAAATCAAATTGTTTGAGGCCAGCGAGTGAGTTTTAGTGCAGGAGGAAAGTAAGTTCTGGGCTGACAAAATGTTTGGAGCTCACTAGAGTGGTTTTGGCAGATCTTCAATGCATTTTTTGACTTTTTTGACTGTGTCTGATGCATTGGTACTTGGTGATTGATGAGGCCTTGGGGATGTTAGATGGAGTGCTGGATGTGGGTTCTAGTTTAATTTTTGGAGGATTTTGTAGTGCTAAGCCTTAGGGACTATCTGGATTGATTTGTTAGTTCTACTCTGAATACTCTCTGGACTGATAGCAGCATCCCTACTGAGAAAGATGTTTCTTTCCAAAGTTACAATGTGTTTGTTGGGCCAGTAAACCATGTACTCCTTAGATTGTTCATCAATTCCAACAATCTTGACCTCATCCACCTTGGATTCAAGCTTCCCAATCTTGTTCAGCTTGGTGAGCCCCATTCTTGAATATTTAAGATGTTAGGTTTTTTCCTGTAGCCATCTGATATAGCGTGCTGTGTCCAGGAAGTTGCACTCAATGGTGACCAATTTTGTAGCTTGGCATTTAGCCTCTGCTCAGAGGGTTTTTGGGAGCTTTGCTGCAATCATCATTGCACATGCACTTTCAACAATGGTGTGATTTGTGTGTTCAGCAATGCCATTGGACTGTGAAAAATCATGAATAGTGAGGTTTCAAACAGTTTTGGCAGTAGCTTGATGACTTTTCATTTGTGCAATCATGAATTTGCCACTGCAGTCACTTTTCTAAGTCTTAATATTAACTCAGGAAACTCAAATGCTTGCCTGATGAAAGCCTCAAACTCCTGGCCCAATTTAAAAACCACCAAGACCATGATATTAGCTAATCATCCTAGCAGTCAAACTGAAGGGCATTGCTGGACTTGCATACATCAAACCAACTAGCAATGAAGAGGTTAATGACAAAGACACAAATGATTCTTATATGTATGCAATTACAGATTTAATCTTCTAATCCCCCTCTATCTGCATCTCACATGATAATTACATTAGAGGTGATGGAACTGGCTATTTCCTCTTTTCCTCTCCATATCCATGCAATTATAGATAATGGATGTCCATCCACAGTTATTAATGATGAACTCATCACAAAACTTGGTGTACAATAATTTTGATTACTAAAAAGTGAGGATAACCTCATATTGAACCCTTTAACATGCAACAAATATGTTTGACTAGAGGCCACAGTTGTTAATGGAGCATGAAAATCTGGAGTCTTCAAGGCAAAAAGTTAACATTGGTCTTTCTATACCATTAGTATTAGAAATTCCACTCCTGTCTGCCAAAAACTATTGTTTGACATCAAGGAGAACACAGCCATAGACAAAATGTACTGGTTTTGACACTGTCAAAGAAGTCTCCATTTCTTCATCATTGACTCAGGCTCATGTAAGAGCTAAGACATTGGGTGGTGCAACCTGTTGTCAACATGCCACATCTCCTCACTGCAAAGACCATGCTCCTCCAAGCTGAATAATGGCTTTGATAAGGGAGAAAATTGAGACTTTCTTCCTTGAAAAAGAGCTTTGAGAGAAGGACAATGAAGCAAAGCAATTATATGCTGACTGTTTTCCTTCAGAGCTACCAAAGGTGTTGGACAATGTCCCCAATCACATCTATCACCAGATATAGTGGAAGGATTCCTCACAGGTCATCAATTGTTGAGGGTACAGGGCTCCAAAGAAGTTTTATAAACCTTGGAAAAAACTCCTAGAGGAACATCTGGCTGCTGAATGATTATGTCCATCCTTGTCTGAGTGTGCATCTCTGGCTTTCTCTATTTCCAAAAACCATGATGGCATATCTGATTTCATGGTCCCCCCACATTGAGTAAGCAATTGCCACTTCCTTAACCAGAATACAATCCATAATAACTTCCCTCTCTCTTGTGTTGACAATATACTTGCAGATTGTGGTAACAAAAAAACTTTTGGAAAGATAGACATGACCAATGCTTTTTTTCAAACAAGAATACATACTGATGATATATACCTGATGGCCATTCACACACCTTGGGGTCTATATGGATGGGTGGTGATGCCCATGAGCAAATGTAATGTGCCCTATACACAGCAACATTAAATGATGGATGCTTTGCACAAGCTCATTAGCATCATTTGCTATGTTTATCTTAATAACATCATAATTTGGTTGAAAACAATGGATAAGCACAAGGAGAGCCTCTGGAAGATTATAGAAGCACTCCAGAAGGCAAATCTTTTCTGCAGCTCCAAGAAATTAGTCCTGTTTGCATCTGAGCTTCATTTCTCGAAACACTTTGTACTGAAAGATGGTGTTCAAGCTGATCCTGGGAAAGTAGACAGATTGCAGAATGACCTATCCCCACTACTGCTACCAATGTTCAAGGTTTCCTTGGCATTGCCCAATACCTCTCTCCCTTCATACCAGCTCTGGCAGAACACACAAGCATCCTGATACCTCTCACTAACAAGGAATGTGACAAGGAGTTTTTTATCTGAACAAAGAAGCATCAGAAGGCATTCAATGCAATATGCCACATTGTAACAGATCTGGGAATCCTAACTATCATTGACTATGACAGCACATCAAAGAAGATCTTTATAACAACAAATGCCAGTGACCATAGGACTGGAGCCATACTAAGTTTTGGCAAAACCTAAGAAACAGCATGCCTTGTAGCATACATTTTGTATCAACTCAATGCTGCATGGCATAATTACTCTACACACAAAAAGAAGCTACTGGCAATTGAAAAACTAATGTCCCAATAGCAAGCTTAATAGGCAATCTTTCTGGCAGATTTTGACTTCAAGATAATATATGTCAAGAGGAAGAGAACTCTGCAGTGGATTCTTTATCTTGGATGGCTGTGGCATCACATACTGCAGGTTTAGTGGCATGCACCCTTGCTTATACTTTATCTCCTCCAAAGGCCTGAGTTGTGGCTGGAATTGTTCTCAAGATTGGAATAGACAAGCAGTTACTTAAAGAGATTGTAGTGGGCTATGAAAACAACACATTTGCCCAACAATGGGATCAAGAAAAGCAGCATCATGGGTGCCCAACTCTCAAATGGTCCTTTATATCTCAAGAAGCATATTGATCACCAGCAGTACTTGCATATGCAAACTGCTATAGAACTTGGCTCACAACACTCTTGGACACTTCAGTTTCAACAAAAGCTATGCAGCCTTACAGAACTTCTACTACTGGCCTCATATGAGGCAAGATCTTGAGAAAGTGTACATTCTATCTTGTGTTCCCTGCCAGCACAATAAAGATTGCACCACAAAACCTACAGGCCCTGGGTTTCTTGGAGTATTTTGTCTCTGGTAAGAAGAGATAGCATGGCATAGTGGCCTTCACTCATGTGAGGTTTCCAGGAGTTTAGGAGAATTATTGTTATGATGGAGTAGTCAGTATGTATGCCAGTCCTCTCAATTCTCCAGTTCCAGCTAAATAGGAGGAGTCTTTTACATCAGTATATACAGTCTATTCTAGATTGGATTGGTCTATTTGTCATGTGGAATGAGTAGTCTGCTGTTGAAGGGTTCTCTTGCCTTCATCCATTGGATAGATTGAGTCTCACCTTTAGTGCTGTCAGAGTGCTAGTTGATTCTGCAGCATCAGGGTGCATTAGTAGCCTATCTATGGCTTCCTCTACTGTGTTCATGTTATCTAGGATAGCACTCAGTTCCTGCAAGTGTGGTCAAATAGACCATCTTGTTTTCAGTATGTTTCAGAATTTTCCATTGTCCCTTGGAGTGTTGAGTGCATACATGTTTAGGCATCCTAGTACTTGGTCTTGATACCAGGGTATCTCAAGTAGTAATGTTCTACCTGGTATGTTTTCTCAAGTTCTGGCCTCTTTCCATTTTACAGTGTTCTTGTTTATTATAAAGGCCACTCCCATTGCATTTGGTTTGTTTGAGTCTAGGCTAGACATGATATGTATCTGTTTCTAGAACAGTATGTTTAGTTTATCTCTTCTTGTGACACTCAGGTGGATTTCCTAGATTGCAAGGATATCAACTTTGTGTGCTTTCATTAACTGGCATAGCTCCAGCTATTTGAGTTGTGTAGAGGGTGAGCCATCTCCTTTAATATTGAGAGAGGCAAATCTCAATGCTCCTTTCCTGTCTTTACCCAATCTTTTTGTCCAAGTGGAGGCATTGCATCCTCTACTGAGTCCCTGTCTTCTATAGAAAGAAGTTGTGTGCTCCTTTCTCCCTCTTGAGGTTGAAGTAGCCACAATCTATCACCAATCCCACTCAGGCCATTATTAGAGTCATGGTTGATGGTGGAGCCATAGTCCTCTCCTGCCTGAGTAGAGAGGTAGCCATTGCTGTTGTTATTAACCATAGATGTTATATTCATTCTTGTATTAGGAGGTAGGTTTAGGCATGTATCTAATGATTACATCTTCTACTTAAGCAAGATTGCTGCACAGCACAACCCATCATGAATACAATGCTGTCTTGTCTAGATTATAGCAGAGGAGGATGGTTTATTTTACTTAGTTAGGAGACATGTGTTGGTATTGTAACATGTACTTCTAGTAAACTACCTGCAATCATGCCTCTGGCTGAAGAAGGTGGAGGTGTGTCAGCCTCCAGTTCTCCAGTTCTCTACCTGCTGTTTGTTTCTGTTGCTACTGTTTGGATAATCTCTTTTGTTTTGGCTAGATGTTGCAAATTTGGCTGTCTTTTTGATCTTGTCTGCTGCCTTGTTTCTGTGCCAGCTATCAAGCATGGTGAAGTTGCAGTAGGTAGGGTTGTTGTCAGCACCTTTGCAATTGTAGCAGTGCAGTTAGTGCTCCTTGTTTACAAGGGTTGTGCTTCCATAGTTCATATCAATAAATTTGATAGTTTGCAGGTGTTGCAAGATAGCAAAATAGTTAAGCCAGAAGATGGGGAGTGGTTGCTTGAAGAAAACATTCCACAGGGGTTTCCTTGGCTTGGACAAAAAGGTGCAATCAATTGCCTTCTACTCCTTGGCAAGTTTTGCTTCTAGTGCTGAGAAGGATGTTTGTTGTGGGCTCCAAGTTGTGCTGGGATATGTCATCTCCAATGAGTTTGCTTCTAAGGAGAGTTGTCAGAGATTTATTTACAAACAGTGTTTCCTTTATGATCTCAGTCACAGTCTCCTCAGCTTTGGTTACTGCTTCAACAGTGCAAATACTGAGGGTGAAGCCTTCAATGGTGCATAGGAGACATAGAAGGGTTGGGTTATAGGGTAAAATAAACACAGAGGCTTCCTGTGTAGAGATTGTGGGGTGGGCAAGCAGGATAGCATTAGCTTTAATGGAGATCTCAGATATAAGGAAGTAGTAGGGGGGCTTGTGCTTGTTGCCTTGGTGAGCAGATACAATGGCCCAACATCACAACCCAACGTCAAACCCATTCTTCCCCGTCCTGACAGTATCCAACATCCCTTATTCGCCAACGATTCCAAAGCTTTATCAACAAATCATGGAATACCCTGTGTGCAACAACCTTCACCGCAACAGGCGACATCTACTAACATACCTAGAACACCCCACCTGTCCGAGCGGAATCGTCACCTCAGGCAACCCCGCCGTTGACGCGACATACGTGAAATAACCCGACATCTTCACTGTGTGCCCATCACCAACAACTGGACCCACGAGCAGAGCCTATGCGGCCCTGTTGATCGAACTCCTCGCCGGCCGGCCTGCTGTCCTCACGTCGTACATGAACAGGGCATCTGAGCATGACTTTATATCCATATTGAGCAGATCCACCGCTACGGACTCAAGGGACCTGAGGAGGACGAGCTGGGCAGCAACGAAGTCCTCTGCTGTGTGCGCCGCGCTGTGGGCGGGTCGAACGTCGGCGTGGAGTTGAACTTGTGTCCGTACGCTTCAAGGTTTGCGGACGGAGACCCAGGAGCGGTCCTCACTGGAACTGGGAAAAATCGTGCGAGGGGAGGTGGTCTAGCAGGGAGGTAGGACGGTATTTACTTTGAGGGCTTCGAGAGGGTAAAGGAAAAGTTGTCGTAGAGGACTTGGGATGCGTGGTTATAGACGGAGAAATGTTCTGTTGGGTAGAAGAGAGTTTTGGAGAACCGGATGGTTTGGTGCTTCTTTTAGATGGGGGAGTGTTTGTACCTGCAAGGGATAACCAGCAAGAGTCGAAGAACACAACAAAGGTCTTACCATCGAGTGTCTGGCATAGCAAAACAGCCTCATATCTCTCGCAAAGAAGCCCGTAGTATCCATGGCCTCCGCTAGCGGGAGCACACCACGCAGTCCAAACTTCTATGCGAAGTCCTCATCCAACGCCGTGATTATACTCACACTACCCTCGTATCGCTGCCGACAGTAAACTCAACCCAGTAATACCCAGCGATCGCGCATGCGCTCACAGAGCTTGACGCAGACGCCATGAGGTGCCCGTCCCCACGCGGGTTGAGCGAGTACGCGTGGTCGACGTACTCCCTCGCCGTGTTTAAACTGGGACGTGCGTGTCTTGCCGACGAGGGCATGGAAGCGGGGAGAGGAAGGATGCATGGAGACATCGGTGTGCGAGCCATCAATGTCAAAGACATATTTGAGGGGACGGGAGGCGTCGAGTATGACGCTGGTGATTGTCCAGCCGCAGAGGGATCGAGGATGGTGCCAGCGAGATGGGACGAGGCAGGCGAGAGAGTTGTAAAGTAAGGGCCCGTCGGAGGCCTGAGAGGAGACGCTGCTTGCTTGTAGCTATAGCCGGTAAACTGTCCCTCTCACTTAAGGAAGTGGTCCATCCAGACATCATCTTCCCTTTGGCTGAGATCTGCGATCTGAGCGCTGAGCCTCAAGAAAAGTTTGGTGACACTATGCTGGTAATAGGAACAGGCCAGCAAGACTGCCAGAGCACCTCAACGCTGCCCATTAACTTTGCTGTAGCAATTTAATCAAGCAAGCACAAACAACGCACGTCATTCACTGTATGCTACTAATGCTCTGCGTGGTTTGATGATGACTTGACTATCCCAGCCGTTCTCAAGGAGAAGTGCTAGTGGCACTTTTCTCTCTCAGTCTGGAGCTGAAGTGCTCTAGCTGGATATACTACATCTACAGCCTACTCCGTCCTCCGACAGACTCTCCACTCCCAAGTACACCGTCTTCCGCCTCTGCTCTGACCTCGACCCCACGATGCTCCATCCTCTCTGTACCTTCTTTACCTCGCTCGTGCCCGCGCCAAAGCTGCACTGCGTGTGGTGCCATAAAGCCTTCTTCGAGATCAAAGAACACGGACAGGAGCTGTCTTGTCGCCCATGATGACGATAGCGCAGAGGTCCAGTGCACGTCGGCCAAGGCCAAGGCGAAGGGACGTTGTATGAGACAACGTGGAGCTGTTGTAGCAAGACCGTTGAAGACGATAGGGACATGGGCCCGCGGGACGGGTGGTATTACGAGCATACCGTGCGTTTCTGCCTTTGAGTAAATGTTTACTCATCTGACAGACAATGCAGACCGACACCAAACGCGCGCGGTTCTGTGCAGATGCGACGATGCACGACGACAAGCTCATCTCGTGCGAGCTACTACGATGTGGCATGCCCCAGAGTAGCACGCGCAAGCGAAGCCGACTTGGCGACGAAGATGAGGACGAACAGTCCTCCGTGACATGCTGACATGCTTGCATTCATCTACGAACGCTTCCCCGTGCTCGTGCAACGGCCGTAACAAGGCCCGCACACTCGCACCCCCTCCACTCGACGAGTCCGACCAGATGAACCTCGTCCACGACACCAACAACGACAACGGCGCTTGCTCCCCCTTTCCCACCCCCGCGCCCTCGTCCCCATTCCCAATACAAACTCGAGACCCTGCGCTAAACCCAAATTGAAACCAAAACCCCAAACTGAAATCCACAAGTACGAGTACGACGACAACGGCGCCGAAAACAAGCAGCCCGATCGTCCTTGCGCCGCCTTTCATCTCGGGCCCCTCCTCCCCCGACGCGAACAAGGTCTAAGTCGTGACCACGTCGAGGCCCGCCTCTGCCTCGCCCGCGAGGTCAAAGAAAGACTCGGGTGTGTCTGTCGGGAAGGGCAGCGTCAACACCAGCGTCAAGGCGAAGATGAAGACAAAGGCCAAGGCCAAGGCACGGCCACATGAGGAGGTCGTGGATTCGAGCGTGGATGCTGAGCGGGCTGTCGGTGCGTGAACGGGCGAGGTGATGCTTTTCTCTTTTTCATTCTTCCTTTATAGAAACGGTCTATGGTAATATCTATTCTATTCTATCCACCGGCTGGCAACTCATGATACTCTTCTCTCTCACAAGAACACCAAACACGGCCAATTAGCGTGCCAATGAGACAAGCTCTGCTTTCAGATTGTCACCCTGGAAAAACAAGTTAGAGGGCTGATTGAAATGGTCGAGGATGCAGGAACAAAGGCTAAAGTGACAAAGAGGATAAAGATTTGATTATCAATGATGTGAGGAGCTGCTTCAAGAATAAGAAAATCATATCATATGAGGTCTCCTAAGCAGCTACCTAAGATTTTGATACACAGTCCTTTATGATGACTGCACTACATTTAATAAAATAGATCACCTGCATCAGATATTGAACATGAATTCTGCACAAATAAGATAATGTACTTTTTTTTACAATTTTACAACAGCAATTTCCAAAATTTCTAATATTGCAAGTCAGCATCTACTAATCCAAAGGTAGTAGAAAATACCTTGTTAACTATTTTGTGGTGAGTAACACTCCATCCATTTACTACCCAGCTTACATTGAGATATGTCAAGAGAAAGAGAACCATATGGAGAAATAATGAGAGTATTATAGGAGTGTCGAAGTATCTTTAGAATGTTATGTGGAACCCACATTAAGCGATCATGGTTGAGAGAAGACATGATCCATCCATCTGGAGTAGAGTACCATGACTGTTTTTCAGCCAAAGTGTTCCACACTCTTACAGATTTGTCATCAGATCCAGACACAATTTGAGTCCCATCAGGTGAAAATGCAACAGATGCAACCGAACTAGTGTGCCCTTGTAACTCCTGCACTTGTTTACAGGCTAAGAGATTCCACACTTTTACTACAGAATTGTTCCAACATCCAGACACAATTTGAGTCCCATCAGGTGAAAAAGCAACAGATCTCACATTACTGGTGTGGCCATGTAACTCTTGCACTTGCTTACCATCTAAGACATTCCACACTCGTACAAAATTGTCATCAGATCCAGATACAATTTGAGTCCCATCAGGTGAAAATGCAAGAGATAAGACTCTACTAGTGTGGCCTTGTAACTCCTGCACTTGTTCACCAGCTAAAAGATTCCACACTCTTATATTTACTGGATCACTCCAAGATCCAGACACAATTTGAGTTCCATCAGGTGAAAATGCAACAGATGTGACCCAATTAGTGTGGCCTTGTAACTCCTGCACTTGTTTACCAGCTAAGACATTCCACACTCTTACAGAATTGTCCAAGGATCAAGATACAATTTGAGTTCCATCAGGTGAAAATGCAACAGATGTGACATTACTAGTGTGGCCTTGTAACTCCTGCACTTGTTCACCAGTTAAGACATTCCACACTCTTATAGAATTGTCCCAAGATCCAGACACAATTTGAGTCCCATCAGGTGAAAATGTAACAGATGCCACATTACTAGTGTGGCCTTGTAACTTCTGCACTTGTTTACCAGCTAAGACATTCCACACTCTTACAGAATTGTCCCAAGATCCAGATACAATTTGAGTCCCATTAGATGAAAATGCAACAGATGTAACCCAACTCGTGTGGCCTTGTAACTTCTGCACTTGTTCACCATCTATGACATTCCACACTCTTACAGAATCATCATGAGATCCAGACACAATTTGAGTACCATTGAGTGAAAATGCAACAGATAAGACCCAACTAGTGTGCCCTTGTAACTCTTGCACTGGTTCACCATCTAAGACATTCCTCACTTTTACTACAAAATTGTCCCAAGATCCAGACACAATTTGAGTTCCATCAGGTGAAAATGCAACAGATGTGACATTACTAGTAGAGCATTGTAACTTCTGCACTTGCTTACCATCCAAGACATTCCACACTTGTACAGAATTGTCATCAGACCCAGATACAATCTGAGTGCCATCAGGTAAAAATGCAACACCTATGACATTCATATTGGCATTCAAAACAAGCAATGGTGTTGCCATTTTACAACCTTTAATTAATGGTAAAAACATAAATTGACTTTTCCATTGTGTTATTAGATCACTCTCTACCCATGTGGCTAATGCAGAAATATAAAGATGAGGAGTTGACAATGCTGTCTGGTTTGCACTAAAATATATAGCAAAATTTGCAGCATCTTGAAGATCTTTGACTACATTTGATATTTTCTGTTTATGCTAGTTATGCTTATTAGTTCAGCAAAGGTGCTGAAATTATTCTAAATGCTTTACCTTGAAAATACTTTCAGCTACTTGTTGGAGACTTGCTCCACAAGTATGAGACAATTGCAGAAGATTCATAGCTTCTAACTAGAAAAGAAACTTTTCATAGAGAAATTTTGCAATATTTCTCAAGAAATGTTCAAATGTAATGGAATCAAGATTATTAGCCATAATTTTGATCATGTGGTGACTCCAATATTTACATGCATATTTCAACTCATTAGAGATTTTGTCTTTTTTTTGTTGAAGATCAAGCACTTGGTTATCAAACAAAAATGATGACTCTAGACCACAAATATTAAATTTAAGGCCTGTCATTATAATGTCAATACATTGAGTAGTGAGAAATTTATTATGAGCAACTGCATTGCAAGATATATCCAAAAGCTGTCCTTGTACATTTAACTTTGAGTGAGCTTGCTCAAAAATAAAGTCAAGAAATGATGCATGATACCAAAAAACACAGCTATCTTTAACAAAAAGAACTGCATGGAGTTTTTCAACAACATTTTCAGCCTGATCTATATCTTTAGAACCAAGAAGTGCTGCAGCAAGAGAAGAAGATATGTGCCCTTCTGCACATAGAAAAGTGTGTAGAATTTTCAATCGAGTGTTTAGAGCATCACCCTTGAAGCCAATGAAAGTTTCAGACAGAATTTGGCAATAAATACTATCAACTTGAGAGAATTCAATTCCTGATGAATTGGTATCAGGTGCAAGAAGTGTTTTCAATTTTTCTTGCTGTTCCATTTGACTAGATCCATCAGGATAAGATATATATTTAACTGCAGTTGAAGCATAGATAAAGAGACCGTCTGCCTTTTTTGCAAGATCAACAAGCATAGGATTATTTTGAAGTTTCCAAAGGCTTGCATATAAGTATCTTTGAATATCTTCTTGGACATCTTCCTTAACAACATCATAAAGTTTACAAACAGCATCTGATGTGAATGATTTACATAAACAAACAAGCTCAGGTTCTGGTCTACTTGTGACAAGAAATTTAAAGCCAGACAAGTAACCATCATTGATCATTGTGAGTAGCTCTTTAAGAAAAGATGGTCCTTTCCTTCCTTCAATTTCATCCAAGGCATCAATAACAATGAGGTAAAGTGGAAAGCCAGTAGTACTTCTATTCACATGTTTCTGCCATGGATCCACTAAAAGATCTTTCATCTGCTTTGAAGGTATATCAACTGAATCAAACTTGTTGGCATTTTGCAAGCAATGTGCAAATGACCTAGATTTTCTAGCAAGCTGATACACAAGTGTTGGAATGATAAACCGCTGAAGCTTTGTATCATTAAACTGGCGAGAACAGAAGAATGTGGCTTGAAGAATGCAAGGCATTATATTGACCTCCTTATCAAAATGCTGAGCCACAGTATATGCAATTGTTGATTTTCCTGAGCCTGCTTGACCAGTTAACCAAAAGACAGGAGGAGACTCTGGTGTTGCATCTTGTGCCCATTGATAAATTTTTTCAAGGATAGAAACACGAGTGCCTGAAGTACAAAATCCATGAGAAAACTCTGTTTCATCTTCAAGATCAGCATTATATATTGCTTTTCTTGAACGAGGCCAGTTTTTCAGTTCGTTTTGCTAGCAGTGCTATCAATGTACAATAATCATTCATACTAACAAGTCACTTGCCACAAGGTTTTCAAATATAGCAGCTGTATTTCTTTCAATTATAAACATGACCTGGAGCTATAAAGTGCAGTATCAATATAATTAGTGAGCATTAGCATCTTAATGAACATACTTGAAAGTTCTTAGTATTCTCATCAACATTCCTGAGAATCCTTTGAATTTCTGCCTTGATTTGCTCATTTTCCAGAATTTCTCTCCACCATCTGTTGCTCCCTAATTTATGAAGCTCAAAAAGATCTTTGAGAAGAATTCTATACTTTGTTAGAAAGACATGTGGTGGAAATAAATATATAATACACACCTTATAAACTCTTCTTTCATCTGTGTTGAAACTGTATCTGCAGCATCATTACTGACCAAAGCTGCTCCTATAGACTCAATCCTTGTCTTAATACTAGCCATCAATTCTTTAAGTGATTCATGGTTATTATCCACAGCCTATATTGATCTTGAGCTGAAGTATACAGAGAAATACAACAAGAATGTACATCTGCAAGTTGAATAAGCATGTTGACAGCAGCCACTGGTATCTTAAAAGGTGTCCCATCCAGTAATCCTACTGCTTGTACAAGAATCATTTTGAGGCCATCCCAAGCAGATTTTAGTCCATCCCTAGCCTTTGAGCCAGGAACATCACCTATTGCAAGTGAGTCTATTGTATCTTTACTTCAATCAATGATTTACCTCCAGAAGTTGGTTCAGACATGCTTTTGGAGGGAGCAGCATTGGACACCCCAGAGTTTCCAGAACCTTAGCCAATGTTTCAACTCCACATGATGAAAGGAGATTGATGCACTCACCAATCCCTTCTTTATGAGCTGTCCCTGAAGCAAGATTTGCTCCCTCAGAGGTATTGAGAGAAGCAACCCCTTTGCTTGAAATGCCCATGGTGCCTTGGAAACCTGAAGATGTCAGAATGCTCAATTGTCAGAAGCTGATAATAAATGTATCTACTGATAACAGGCACTCCAGGTGGATCTTGACTGCTAGTGGCTGGAACATCCATGATGACAGCTGCACTGGGTTCTGCCAAGGTGCCCTGAGGAGAAGGTGATGGAGTACGACTGCCAGCCTTCTGGAGAAGATCCTTTACTGGAGCAAAAAGATGATCCTCAACCCATTTCCTTTTGGAGTGTTGACCATGCATATCCTGTTTCTGAGCTTTGTACGACATGATAATGGCGCTGAGTGTTGTTGAAGTTGAGAGTCAGTGTCAAGAGCAAGCAACGTGTGTTTTTCTCCCAGAGTGTCAGAGATCATTTGATCATCTTTTCACGGCATGGGCAAAGTGTTTTCAATAGAGATGTCAATCGAATCACCGCCGCCTTGTCGGAGTGAGAAGAAATGCCAATTCAGGAAGATGTGAAGACAGCACGATACTCCAAATAGCGCTGAGATTCTCATTCACGACTTCTATCACCACAATGTTCCGAACACAAGATAGCATGGACTTGCAATCATATATATGATAACTCGCACATTACAATCCCCCCATACTTGTCATAATCACCAGCCTCACGTTTGTGGGTTGCGGACTGCGATGAATGTGGGAGGCGATTACCAAGAGCACCCAAACGGAGTGGGATGTAAGTACATACCTAGATAAGGTCTATGAGGTTTGTCCGGGTCACGTAACCAATCTCCTTATTCAGATTGGTGTGATGCATGATGAGGTAGGTCGTCTCTCTTTGGTTACGTCTTTTTTTATCCATCTCTCGTAGTGGATTGTGATGGCGGTTTGTCCTAGCGTATTGGTGTAGTTGTGCCAACAGAGTCAATAGCGTCTAAAGGGTGTACCTCTGAATCAGATTGACTAGATGCATTATACAGGACAAAGTTTAAACAATAGATGGGATACGAGTTCGAGAGTTGGGAGCGACGAGGATGGAAACGAATTCCCGGGCATGAACATACCTCTGCAAAACACGACTGAATTATATTTGACATGGATTAGCCCTGACTCGTTCTAGTGAGCAGACTGACCTTGGCATTGATGAGGGGTACTGAAAGGCATTTGACCAACCGTATAGCAGGCGGAGGTTGACGGGAGCAGACAATGAAAGCAAGCCCAAACATGGTCGATCATTGTTTTCCTGCAATGTCTTGCGAATCCTCAAGCCGCAGGCGACCGAGGTACTTGTAATGCAAATGCTCTGCGTAGTTTTGTGATGACCTTAGGATTATGGTAACATCCTCGATTGATTATTACACTCTTCACAGCCGATTCAAGGCCTATTACAAGAACGACGCAGCTCTCCGCACTCACATCCCTCCATCTCTCCACAGACACTCCCATTACTACACTGTCTCTACTCTGAACTCGAATTCGCCCGTCCGCGAGCTCATGTTGCCATCACCCTCCAAGGATTTTGCCTTGGCCGACAAGCTCTCTACCTCTGCGCTCGCGTCGTCGTACGCAACAAGATAGCTCCTGTCCGTGTTCTAGAGATCCTGTTACAAGAGCCAGCAAGCATACCGTGCGTCTCTCTGTTCTTCCTTTTGATGAAAATGTCATCATTTTTGACCAATGATGCAGACTGACACCGAGCGCGCACAGTTCCGCACAGACGCAACGATGCACGATGATAAGCTCGTCTCGTGCGCCTGGCGACGAAGACGATCACGTCCGTCTACGAACTCATCCCCGTGCTCGTCCAATGGCCGTCAGAAGGCCCGCACACGCGTAGTGCCACTTATCGACGAGTCCAACCAGATCAACGGCGCTCCCTTCCCCTGGCCCGACCGCGCGCCTTCATCCCCCAATCAGAATCAGAGACTCTGCACTAACCCAAGTTGAAATCGGAACCGAAACCGAAACCAGTGAGCACGAGACGACAGCGCCCAAAACAAGAACAAGTAGTCTGCTCCTCCTCGTGCCGCCCTTTATCTCGTGCCCGTCGACGCGAACAAGGTCTAGATTGTGATTATGTTGAGCCCTTCCTCCGTGTCACCCGCGAGTTGAGGAAGGACTCGGGTCTGTCAGTGGGCAAGGGTCATGTCAACGCCAATGCCTGAAAGATGGATGTGGCATGTACAACACCTTGGTGTGTGTTTTTTCAACTTTTTCGCTGAAATATCATGTCGGTAACCTAAGTATTCAGATAAACTATCTCAATGATTATCCCCCTCAGATACAATCAACTTTTGCGACGAGTAAGACGATGTCGAGGCTATAATGAAAGTCAATTACAGAGATGCTGACGATCCCTTTAACAACGACGTGAACGACAACTTTCTGTTTTCTGAAGACCAGCAATCGAAGCCAAGGGCGAGATCACTAGCTATGTAACTTGTCATCCAGGAAACGGAATTCAACCTACGTCTTGGCTCTCATCTTCTTCATGTACATGTGACTCCTTCGCTGGGACAGGAGCGGTGTTGTAGTTACTCAGAAGATTCCATCGGACTTTCGTTCTTCTTCCACTGGATCTCTTGTGCAACCCCAGCGGAGCGCGAACGCGACCCTACCGTAATCGCCGGTCCCCATGTACTTCGAAACTATCCTGCACACGTGCGCTGAATAATACATCTGTTGGCGAGGACGCTCTGCGCGGTGTCGATCACTGGTGTTGAGCTTTGTTGATTCTCACCATAGCGCATGCTACGGCCGCGGTAGTGGACAAAGTTCTTCCTGCGATATCAGTTGGGATAAAAATGGAAAGGTTCATGGTTACCTTACCGATTGGGACATTTGCCATGACTACCTGGATGGCCTTTCGTTACCCATGGATTAGATGAAAAAACACTCGCTAAACTTCGATGGACACATGTTTTATCTCCAGGGAAGGTTCACGGTTACCTTACCAATTGGGACCTTTGCCTTGACTACCTGGATGACCTTTCGCCTATAGACTAGACGGGCGAGCGCTCCATCCCCGATGCAAAGCTACCAAACCTGCGCTCGGGAAACTTGCTTGACGGGGCAGACTTCCTGAACCCCGCGTTCGCGTTTATCTTGCGGGGCATGCGATGTGTGTTGTGCGAGCTCTATAGCGACCTTGGACGGGGTTATGGAAAATTGGCGACGTTACATTGGGAGTTTGTAGAGATATTGCAGAGGTCAGCAATAGATGATCTGAATGATCCTTACTGGCTACCGAACCTCTTGAAAGAATGGCTTGATGATGTGGATAAGGATTGGGATACTTGCAAGGATCGTATTAAACATGTTCTTTTCTGAATACTTACCCGAATTCACCAAACGAGCTTGGACTGAAGGCGGCTTACCCTATGAAGGATCCAGGAATGCTCGTTTTAGTCGGTAGCAAAACGTGGTAAGGCGACTACGTAATATAATTCAGTGACAGTATTCCGAGTCCATACACAATTTCATATTTTTAATGTGCCTCCTTGATTGGTAATTGAATACAGTGTGATCTAAAGACAAAATGACAGACTACATTCATTACTTCACATCTACAGAAAATCCTGTGACTGAGCCTCTTCTACTTCCTCAATGTAAGGTAGTTATGGGGCTGTGGTAGGCTAGAAATAAAAATACGCGGCACTGAGCACGGCTCCATGTCATAGACAACGAGAAGTCTCTATTTCTAAAGATGACCTGGGACGTGAAGATAATGGCCTTTATGCAAGAAACAAGAAGTAGTTACCAGCCACATATATGAAGGTATAGATGACCAGACACATGTAGCGTCTGAGTAAGAGTTCCATCGACAGTGATGAGAAATACTCGGCTGTACGGATAGAAAATGCGACCAGATTTGGATACACGAAGACCTTTCTCTGGCTGGGACGAATATCAGACGAGCATACCAAGGAGCACAAAAATTTACATGCTGGAATATATATATCTTTCTCTTTGATCCAAAGAACAATGAGATTCATCCCACAAAAGTTGGACGAGATATTTGAGATGTTCTTCTTCAGGGACGAGCGCCCACTTGTCGTCATTGAAAGCTTCAGCCATATCCTTTTGCACTATCAGGCACACATATATTGTAGCAAGATAACACAATGACATCGAAGAAAACTTGCTCACTAGTCATTTTGTTTGCATTGGAGTTAACGAGCTCGTTTGTCTCGCCTCTCTGAAAACCCATACCATATTCAATGGGATCAAGCTGTTTATTATGCATTCACTTCATTTGAGAACATATCATGGAGAGGTCAACATACGACTGTAGCTGAAGGATCAATCATTGGGAGAGCATAAAGAGGATTCCTTTTCTGAGCTGCAAAGCATGGAGGGTATCTTTTGAAACCATGATAGCGTCCAAGAGGATACCGTATCGCCGACGAACGAAGCCAAGAGGTCTAACGGTCACGCTGCTATCCCCATTCACAACCCATTCAATTACACAAAGTAGAAGTTCGTCTACAGTCAGGTGAAAGGAAGTTAACTGTTGTAATTAGTGCAACAACTTGCTGGTTTTTGCTTAGCTGCACGATCTTTTGTCGTACAAATCCTGTGATTTGCGGTCGTGATTCTGCCATAGATATTAGCTAGGGTTACATCGAATAGAGAAAACGCAAGTACAACGTCTTCATCTGTACAAGCAACATCAAAACCCAACATCAAACGCATTATTCCCCGTCCTAACAGTATCCAACAATCCCTAATCCGCCAACTTTTCCACAAGCTTCACCAATAAATCATCGCATCCCATATGCGCAACAACCTGC
Source organism: Termitomyces sp. T73sscA (assembly GCA_017657235.1). Taxonomy (NCBI): domain Eukaryota; kingdom Fungi; phylum Basidiomycota; class Agaricomycetes; order Agaricales; family Lyophyllaceae; genus Termitomyces; species Termitomyces sp. T73sscA. The sequence continues at coordinate 1,794 of JAGGAP010000228.1, read as the reverse complement.
ACTGCAACAGGCAACATCTCCCACTAATATGGCTGTGATACCCCACCTAGCCCAGGGAATCATCACCTCAGACACCCCGCCATCGACGCGACCCACGTGAAATAATCTGTCATCTTCGCCGCGTGTCCATCACCACCAACGGGACCGCGAACAGAGCCTGTGCCTCCCCGTCAATCTTATGATACTCCTCAACGCGGTACGACGGCCAGCCTGTGCTCGCGTCGTAAGAGAGTCCAAGCATGACTTGATATCCGCCTTGAACAAATCCGCCGCTATGGACTCGCGGAACGCGAGGAGGATGCACCGGGCAGCGTTGAAGTCCTCTGCTGCTGTGCGTCGCGCCGTGCGCGGGTCAAACGCCAGTGTGGAGTTAAACTTGCTTGTGCTCGTACGCGTTGACGGGTAGTTTGCCGAGACGGAACACCCAGGAGTGGTAGTCAACTAGGGTGTTCGATGCGAGATGGAACTTGGCAAAGTCGTGCGACGTGAGGTAGTGGAGGCAGTGAAATTGATTGGGACAGTGGTTATTTTTAAGGTGTTTCGAGAGGGCGGAGGCAAAGAAGTAATTGTAGAGGACTTGGGCTGCGGGGTTAGAGGCGGCGAAGTGTTCATTCAGTTGAGGGAACCGGATGGTTTGGCACGTCTTTCGCGCAGGTGAGTGCTCGTACTTGCAGGAGTGGGTCAGCAAAAGTGTCGAAGAACACAACAAAGGTCTTACCATTGACTGCACAGTGCAGCAAACATTTGGTCCCCTTGAAAAAATAACCTGCTGTATCCACAGCGATCCATGTTCTCTGCCAGCGAAAGCAGACCGCACATGTCCAAAAAGATCTCCTCATACCTCCAGTCGTATTGCTGCTGGCAATAAACTCAACCCAGTCATGACCCTCAATTGCACATGCGCTGCTAGGGCTCGACGCAGACGCCGTGAGGTGCGCGTCCCCCGGGTTGAGTGAGTACGCATGGTCAACATACTCCCAGGTTGGGTGCCGTGTGCAAACTGAGTTGTGCGTGTCTTGTCAACGAGGGCGTCGTCGAGAGCAAGGAGTGCGCAGTGACGCGGAGCAGGAAGGCTACGCGAGGGCGCAGTCACGCAAGCCTGCGCCTGCGGGGAATCCTTAATGTCAGAGATGCTTAGGACAAAGTGCATGCCAGAGAGCGGGAGGGATTTTGCGAGAAGGCTGAAGCGCGAGGGGACAGGAGGCATCGAGGGTGAGTCTGAGGAATCTAGAGTAGTAGACGCTAGGTAGCGTGGATGTCGAGACGGGGCGAGCGTGAAGTACAGGCTCGTTGGAGGCAGGGCAGATGTTTGAAGAAAGTGGGAGATCCTGCATAGCCGGTAAACATGGTCCGTTCAGAGGCTGAGATCTCGTGGTGACTGGGACAAGCAAAACGCCAGAACGCCTGGACACTTGAGAGTATGACGCTATGCTGCTACTTCAACATCAAGTACAAACAACTCACGTCATTTGCTGAACAAACTTGTTGTGAACCCTCGATTTATGACTATCTGCATTGTGCATTAGCGGGTTTTCCTTTAGGCTGGAGCTGGAGTTATTCTAGCTTGCATACTACATCTACAGCCTGAGTCTGATAAGAAACCGGGAACCTTTCACTCACACTACAATGCTTTTCGGGCTCTTTTCTTGCAAAAAAGCCCTCGAGTTCGCTCCACTCCTACACTGTCTCTCGCCTCCACTCTGACCTCGACCCCACAACCCTCCACCACCTCGCCGCCTTCTTCGCATCGCTCGCGCCCCCGCCAAAGCTCCACTGCGTGCGGTGCCACAAGGC
>JAGGAP010000227.1:0-48887 GCA_017657235.1 Termitomyces sp. T73sscA | reverse complement strand
GATGCAGAACTACCCAGGGCAACTGAGGATATATCAGATCAAGAGGTAATGCATAATTAATGCATAATTCTCCACCCCACAGACTTGCAACTCATTTGTATATCTAGATGGATACTCCCTTGGACAATCAACACTTTTTCTTAGGTTCCCACTTTCACTCCCATTCTCCTTTTCAATCTCGTTCTGGTTCTCAATCTCGTTCTCGGTCTCAATCTTGTTCTTGGTCTCAATCTCATTCTCGGTCTCATTCTCGTTCTGGTATTCATTTCCGGTCACGCTCTCCATCTCGACCCCCATCACCTCCCCGATCACCTACTCCTGATCCTGGGAGTGAAGCCATGCAAATCCTTGAGAACTCTCGTGAGAGCCATGGAGATGGAACAGATATCCCTGATAATGACGAGTCTACCCCACTTAGTGACTTGTTTGACATCCGTAACACACAGGAATATATTCAATATCTCCAAAATGCAACTCTGGAAAACGGAGACCTAACTGAAAGCGACATTGAATCATTGCTGAACCCCCCTTGAGAATCTTTCGAGTTCGATGATCATCATGATCGTGATACCCTCCTCTCTATCCATCTATTTATGTCTTCGCAGACCGTTGAATCTTATACAGCATCAAAGGAAGCTGTAGAGATTGCACATCCTGAAGATGGGATTCCCTTGATGCCGAAAGTCACCAGGTATGCCAGACCAGCTTATAGATACATTGCTAATTTGTTTGATAGAAGTATCGTATGCTCGACAACTTGAAGTGATGGTATTCAAGGCGAGTCTCTTCGACTTGTTTTGCAGTCCCGACACTAACTTGATCCGATTTGATAGATTTCAAAATGTTTTTCATTGATAACCTACTTACCTTGGTTCGTATATGTTCTCTGTGCCTCAGTGATTGAGTCTGACATTATTTCTTTTGTTGGGACATTGGTGTGTTGAGCAGGCAGAGGTTTTGCAAAGATGTATTGATACTACTAGATTGGGGCAAGTGTAACCGAGTGTAATCGAGACCAACAAGACGAGTGTAACTGAGTGTAATCGAGACTAATCGAGACTAATAATAGTAATACAATTGATAATTTTGTTCTTCCTTTCTTGGTTTGACTCGCTCAGAGTCCGAAAAATCGAGAGCGGCCGAGTTGAACCAAGAATATGGTGGCAGAATCGATTTCCCTTGATCCCCCTTGTCTTCCCCATCTCGACTTTTCACTGGGGATCAGCGAGAGGCTATCATGCATGAACAGCCGTAATACACAGATATTGTCTTGCTAAGTACTTAGTCATAAGTAAGTAGCTTTTTTGCGAAACCGTGCCATCATATTTGGCGCTGCTCTAGACCAAACATCTCATTATTGATAAACTTGAGTTCCTCCGCTTTTGAAAAGTACTTCTAGCCACCCAAACTTGACGCAGCATATTGCAGAAAGTAGATGTATTCAATGTAATATATAATTCCGAGGTCTACTTACCTCAGCTTCATTACCCTTGAAGACACATACACTACGAGCTTGAAGCCTTGATGCCTCTATAAGGATTCAAAGCCACAGCTGTTTAACCTGGATCTCGACTTGACCTGCCGGACGTTCTGCTGAGTAGCCAAGTCCAGTTCTACAATCATGGCAAAGCGACAAGGGTTGTTTCAAAGTCCCTGAAGTCGTTATGATGCCTACGAGTAAAATAAAGAATCTTCCGTTAAATATTGTGATTCAATCCTAGTTCATACTATAGAGCAGCGATAGTATAATTCGGATCGAGGCACTGACTGGCGTTGAGACCAGCGTTGAAAGGGTGGGTTATAGCGAAACCAAAATCCCCGAACCCTGTCTAAAGATCTAATGGGGGTAACTGATGAGAGTTACTAGTCCGTCGTAATGTATCGGGATATCCAACAACTACTTCTGCTTTTTGGTTCCTTTAGCGCGCTCCTCTTCGCGTTTGGCGTAAATCATATCGGTGAAGGGGCTGAACATCAGGTAAGCGAAGGAAAAATGTCCCGAGGAGAATTTGCGCACCCTTCGTAACGCAGAGCAATCACGTAGACGAGGTAAACGTAAATCGAAATGAACAGTCCAGCAGGGCGCTCGTACCTGTCGTAATGTATTCTAAATAGTCCGTATTCAGACGAGATGTCACAACTTACCATAGGGCACCTGCGAGGAAGCACATGGTGCTCCCGACATACATGGGATCGCGGAGGACATTGAAGGGGAACCTGTTGAGGTCCGTAAGAAGCTTTCTTTTGCATTCTGGAGTGCAACTCACCCTTCGACGCGATGATCCATCAGGATTCCGAAATAGTCACCAAGGAATGTTCCGGTAACCCCGAGCGCCCACGTAGAAGTAATGACGAAGGTTTGTCCGACGATGAATAGGGCAGCGGGAACGAGGGTGGCAAAAGGTCCAGGAAGAAGAGCCTTCCTAGGCTGATCTTCAAGTGCTCGTTGGTATCTGCAAAATTTATTTTTTCGGGGAAATTGGGAAGAATGTAGTCGCGCACAACGTATCCCGTAGAATACCAGTCGAAAAGATCATAAGCGCAAGAAAATAAACTCCTGCACGGGCATTTCCTCCACAAAGACGCGTAATTGTCTTATTCCTATACTCTTTCGACGTTTGTTGGAAAATGAAAAGAAGTCCGAGGAGAAAGGCGTCCTACCATTCCTGGCCACGATGTTCCACGCAGTCGGATTAAAGGCGATAGAAAACAATGTAAGGGTCAAGGAAGGCTTAGAAAAGTCTACCGCAGAGAGTATGTCCGCAGAGATAGCCATCGAGAAGCCCAGTGAAGTCGAATCGTCGACCAACCACGACACCACTCACATATGACGTTACGTAATCAGTGGTGCGTGAACGAAAGTTTTTTCAAAATCTTAGAACTGCAAGCAGGTAAACCACATAGCACTTCTATCCTACATATAGCATCTGAGATACGTAATCAAGAGCAGAATATCCATCCACCGATCAAAGGGAAAAAAAGAACAGAGATGGAAAGCAAAAGTCCGCACTAAAGATCAAAGTCTTTTGAGGGCCTTCTTCCTCTTCTCTGCAACGGTTGAAGTACCACCGGTTGCCGACCTCTTCATGGCTTTGGAGCCAGTAAGAGCAGGCGTAGCTGTCATACCCATACCCATGCCTACCCCCATCGCCGTGGCCGTACTAGTTTTGGCGTCGACGTTGGCATCAGCAGTACCTAACGGCGATGGAGATACATGACGCTCTTTGTTCAGCGACGAGACCCCATCTTTGTCACCAGGAGTGGGTTTGGGAGGCGGCGCAGGGGAAGCAGATTTACGAGTGACAATAGGAACCATAGGTGGGGAAGTCGGTGTGGCCAATGATACATTTAGTGGCATGGTTTTGGAAGTTGTTGAGGATGAGCTAGAGGACGACGTTTCGGCATTTGAAGACTCCACAGTTGGAGGTGTATCGAACTCTATTGGACGTTTCCGAGGCGTTGCATGGACACTGGTGATGAGTTTCGCTCGATCGCAGTAACTTTGATAGTTTTCCAACAATAGCTTCCCCGCTTCTTCGTCAAGGGCCGATTCAGGATTGGGGTAAATGAGGAGGCACTTGACGGTCACAAGAATGTGTTCGATGCCATATGTAGACTTCCAGTCCTTCTTCAGCGTGTTGACACAGATTTCGCCGGTATTCGAGACGTTGGGGTGGAAGATTTTGGTAACAAACCAACCTGACGTCAGACATAAGCAGGACACTCAAATACCATATGTTATCATGGCTTACACTTCGGAGGAGCAGCTGGAAACTCTTCAGTGAATTTAAACTTGACCTTGAAGTAACCACCGGCGTATGGCGTGCCTTCTGTTAGAGCGAAATCAATCTTGGTCAGCCACCTGACGTCGACAAACTTGCAACCGCGCGGAGACGCGACATTCTGCTCCATGCACTTACCTGGGCCCTGAATTATTCCAATGATATCTAGCATATCCTCCTCGCTCGTCTGGATACGAATGCCCTCAGGTGGGCTCTTTTTGAGGTCTGTGATCTCGCGCATCACGCGGCGCAGAGCTGTGGCTGTTAGAGACTAAAAAGATGACAATGAATCCAATTCCTTATCAAGGGAATTGAGCAACGCACCATGATCTATGCGAAAAAATTACAGCTATTGTCAAGGGCAATAGTAAATAGTTGAGACAAAGCAACTTCGAACCTCACGGGTTGCCGACGTTCTCGGAGTTTGAAACGCGTATCACGTGATTTGTTTTGATTGAATCATTCCTTTTTCAATTTTCCGCCAGCTGTTTGAACTTCTGGGTCTTCAATTTGAATCTCATCGATCTCTTAACTTCGTCTCTCAAATCCCTTTGACTACATTCTCCGCATGACATCGGCTGGTTTTTTGAGCTGCTTCAGTAATCGTCCCGTCTTTTCTGCCTCATTTGTTGACACACCCATCCAATGATGTTCTTTCGATACCACAGACAACGCTCAGCATTCCGACGCACCAGACTTTTATAGCACTGTTTGAGCAAGTGCAAATGATGATGGCACAGCAGAACCTGCACATTCCAAACATACAAGTTATAATCTTACAACCTACAAAGACGGTATCTTTCCTGGCCAGAAAGCTGACCCTCCCTTGTTGATGTGATACCACGGCGCGTCATGTGCCAAAACGATACGAACGCGAGGAATCTTCAAGATCTCCCTCATCCGTGCTAAATGCCGTTCCGTCTGCTCCTTATCGAGATATGCACACCTGGAGAAACCACTCATATGCTCATGAACGGCGATCTGTCCTTTTCCCGTCACGAGGTCCCAGTGGTGGGCACTATCTCCACCAAGGAAGATCCATGCACCGTCTGCGGATGTGCGCGCGAGGACATTGATGTGGCCGGGGAGATGGCCAGCGGCGTCAATGATGTACAAGCTACCGTCGCCGTAGAAGTCGAAGGCATGCGGAAACGGGCCAAGAGGTTCCCAGTCTACTGTGGCAAGGAATTCTGTGCGATCAAGTGGTAGGTCTTTGACGATCAGGGATTCCACATTCTCCGGGCCGAGTACCTTCTTAGTCTCTTCGCCAAGAAGAAGAGTACTGTTGGGGAAAAGATCGCTGTTGCCCATGTGATCAAAGTGTACATGTGAGAGACAAATCGTGGAAATTTCCGAAGGCGATGTTCCACCTTTGGCAAGTGATTCTACGACATCTTGTGGAACGCTGGTCCCGAATGATTCGACGACCTTCACTGCGTCTGGCGGGAAATATGTCTGCCAATCTTTGCGAATGCCGAGGTCGAACAAGAATTTATCGCCATTAGTGGAGTGTCGGAGAAGGAAAGCTAAGGCTGGAGCAACTAGGACTTCTCCTGGAATGCCACTGGTTGTGAACTGTGACGATCTGAGCTCAAGCATACCTCCTTCAAGCGCAGATACATCACAGTACGCTTGCTGGACACCGGGAGCAGGAAGAGGTTGATTAGAGACCGACATGCTTAAGTGTCATCGGGTTATGAAGATAGCAGTGGATGTGAGGATCGAAGTTGAACTCACCTCAGCTGCTGGGAGATGTCCTGAAAGGTCTGCAAGCTAGTTGAGGCCATTTATGTCAGGACCTTTTTGGAGTGGAAGAATAGAAGCGGACTGTTGATGCCTCATTCTATTGGACACCCATGGCAGCTTGAGAGAACATCTTCTACTGCATGTGTTTGCCTGTTGGAGCAAATCCATGATGCATGCCCGGTGTAAGCCCAATGACTCTTGACGATCATGTTGGTACATATAGGACAATATGTCAATGCGAACGAGCTTTACCGCACAGACTACTCTGCCTAAGAGCCTTGGGACTAAGATTGCTTCAAGTAACATTTCCAAGGTTTCCCTGACAAGTCACGCGGTCAGTGACCCGGTCCGCGAGGCGGAGTTATCCGCAAGACCGAAATCGATGCCCGTCAGTGATTGAAATCACCCACATTGGCAGGTTCTCTATTCCCAACGAACGCACACGGGCATGGACTTAGGCTTGAAAGACATTCACGTTCTCGTCACTGGTCATTTCACAACTTTCGTGTTCCGTTTGACATTAGATTATACTGATTTGATCTCTAGGAGCGAACGGTGGTATCGGACTCGAAATCACTGATGTGTTTTTGCGTAATCCAGTTTCTAGATTACTTGAAGTCGTGTCGTTAACCTGAAAATACTGCAGAGCAAGGCGCTCGAGTCACTGCTCATTATAACTCAAGCAATAAGAATTTGGAACCGCTTCTTGCTCACTATCAACATCGTGTACAGGCCCTTCAAGCTGATCTAACTATCGAAAGCGCTGTGTCGCAACTTTTCGCCAAGGCTTCATTATCCTTCGGGCCCGTGCAGATAATCATCGTCAATCATGGTTTTTGGCCTCCTACCGATGAACCTGTAGTGCAGATGTCTCTTGATCAATGGAAGTCGACCATCGACATCAACCTGACATCCTCATTCTTAGTCTGTCGAGAGTTCTTGAAAGGTCTTCAGAATACATCGGAAAACATCAAGGACTATGCCTCAATACTGTTCATCGGGAGTTCCTCTGGAAGATTTGGTAAGCAAGCTTGCGCCACCTTTTTGATCTTGCGGCGATAAATATGTGGTACAGGCGAGGATGGCCATGCTGATTATTCGGCAGCCAAGAGTGGTGTGTCAAATCTCAGTTTTCCTATCAAATTACACCGAACAGAGCTACAGCACTGATGTATGGATTTACCTCGACTTTGAAGAACGAGATCGTCAAGGTTGCACCTAAAGGTAGAGTCAATTGTGTTGCACCAGGATGGGTGAAAACGGTGAAATTGATTTGTGGCTATGTTATATTGCCTGACAAAACTTTCACAGCCTATGGTGGCTGATGCATTGAATGATCCCGAAGTTGCCTATCGGGCAATGGCCACGTGTGCTCATTTCTTTCCGTGTGGCAGCTGAATATTCAGAATAGTCGATCCATAGGACTCCCCTGAAAAAAGTCGGCGTCACGAGCGATATCGCTAGTCAAGTTGTTGTACTATCTTCTCCCCGTATTTCTGGTCACGTCTCTGGTGAAATAATCATGGTCACAGGTGGAATGGAAGGTAACTCAACGCAAAAGGGCAAAGATTCAATTCTGATACTTTACAAGGTCGTTTACTTAATCTCCCCAAAGACTTGTAACATCATAAGCTGAAGCCTATCATAACGGGATAGTTCCGTGCAACCTGAAATCCCTCGAGCTTGCTCCAATTGATATATCGATTGTACCTTCTGGCCTGCGCCATCCTTGATTCAGAACGTCCCAGATGGAGAGTGCATGGCATGAAAGATCAATGGCAACGTTCTTTGTCTGCCCGGCCTGTAATTGGACGTCGGAAAACCCTTTCAAGATCGACGGCGGCTCTCCAGATGAAGATGGCATCTGCACATAAAGTTGGGGGATCTGTCATATCAGGTATCAGCAAGCACAATAAACGCAATCCTGAAACGACATACTTCGCCTCCTGCAACTGAGCCTGTGTTTTTGACGTCAAAAGTTACCTTAAATGCGGGTTGATGTAACCTAGATAATATTCAAGATGAACTAACTCATCGTCGACTTCAAATTTATCTGAGGGTTACCATAAGGCAGTTGATGACCCGAACCCAGGAGAGGACGAATTCCCTTGGTCCCAATTATTTTCTTGTGCTTGCTCAACTGAACTTAAGGAAGACGAAGCAACCTTGGTGATGCGAAGATTGCTATACTCGAATGAAGTATAGCTAAGACCAAAGCCGAACTCGAATCGAGGGGTGATATTGTGCTGAGTTTTGGCAAGTCGTCAGCTGCAGCACAACATTTGACTTAAGTAACGTCTTACAGCGTCAAAGCCACGATAGCCAATGAGTAGCCTGAACATACTTCAGACATAGTACGCAGAAAATTAGATTAGGCAGACAAACCCTTCGGTATATGGAATCTGAAGAATACTTCCTGGGGAACCTCCGGAGGTGATTTGAGCGGAATAATCTTCAATACGTTTTGCGATTGTGTACGGGAGCCGACCAGATGGATTCCAGTCACCATACAAAACGTCTGTGATCGAATTACCTGCTTCTTCCCCCGGGGCACCAGCCCACAGCACCTGAACTGCATCAGCCCCATTATCACGAGATGACTGCCCTACTATCTTACTGCAGTGACATTCGGATGATCGATCCAAGGCTCAACGATGAGTTGACCCACACTGTGAGTAACAACGATGGTGTTGTTATTTTGAGCCGCAACAGCAAGGATCAAGTCGTCTCCTCCATGCCAAGCCGTTAGATTGGTCCTGCGGATAGTTTAGAAAGGCCATGGAAGCAAATCTACGACCAACCTATCACTTCCTTCGCTGGAATCGGAGTTGACAAAAACGATAGCAGCAGAAGTCCCAATGGCCATGTTACCTGCTCTTGCAACATTGAAGTCATCGAATATCCATGAAACGGTTGTGCGGTCTTTTCGTGCCCGTGCCTGGAGTGCTTCGTATGGCTGATGATAGTCAATTTAACATGACAAAGGGTTGCTTTTTTCCTCCAAAGAACGTACCGAGATCAGATAAGTAAAATTCGCTGTTCTGGAAGTGAATGAATCTCCGCATCGCTTGACACTACAGGTTTTCTCACCCACTCCCTCCACCCATTGCCAAGATGCCGTCATTGCCAGTCTGATCCCTGAATGCATTTGGGCCAGCCTCGCGCGCAGGTCCAGAATCACTGCCAGCCAGAAAAATACTTCTAGGTTGTTTCAATGGTAGCGCACCATTCTTGTTCTTCAGGAGGACCGTGCTCGCAGCACCTATTTCTCGCACCAATTCGAAGTGATCATCTTGAACGTCAGTATGTTCATTTGTCGCCATGTCATCGGGATTGTTGGCGTTGAAATTGACAGCTGGGAATGACGAAGAATCCTGGTGAAGGAAGTACCATCCAGCTAAAACGCGGGTCTACGCGAGATTATATGTTATTTGAGCATAAATGAGACAGTCACATACTGCCATGTCTTTTAGGCGATCTTCGGAAATCAATTGGTTTTGGACAGCGGCTGTCAAATTAGCACCAAAGAAGGAACCTGGTCCTCTACCAACATTGCCAGGCATTGTCATCTACGAAAGAAAATGTTAACAGTTTGATCCAGCAATCCAGAGATCAAACAAACATCAAGGCCATCCACAGCAGAAAGTGTAGAGTGTGTTCTGAATTTCTTGTGAATTCAAAGCAAGAATAGAAGCCGAAATCACATACGCCCCCCAGTCAGACACGACGACTTAGATATCTATCACTTATCATAATTTCATAGGCATTGGCAATTCACGTACACCCTTGGAAACCGAATTCGTCCTTCAGAATACCATTTAGAGTTTTGTTGTTTTCACAGGCATACGTTCCGTTGATCTGATCTGCAAAGACGACGTTGAATGTACGCTTTCACGAAATCCTATTTTTTTTTTCACATACTGTAACTGCACATGACGCTTGCTGTGCCTGCCATTACGCTTCGCAAAAATGGCAAGGCATACACCTCGTGTTGAGTCCGATCGTCAACATTTGAAGAGGAAGTCGTTCTATCGTGTTCTTGCTCACTTTCAGGAGAGAAAGAGAATTGAGACAGATCAGAATCCCCAGGTCTAGCACTGGACTCACTTGTCGATAAAATGCTTTGCACAAGCCTGAACTCCACCTTGTTGCATGCCAAGTATTGTCTCATATGCAGCTGATAGTCTCTTCAACAGGTTGTGCATAGATATAACGCGTGATGCGCTCACCTTCCCCAGCTAGGAAAGGATCTTCACCGAATCCTTCGAAATTTCGACCACCTTCAGCGACTCGTGCTAGATTCATCATCGGGCCTAGAGCAACATTTACTCCTTTTCCGACGTGCTCCAACCCCATAAAAAGGCCACGCATGCGGATGAGGGATCGATTGAATCTGGTCAAATGGTAATAAAATCCATCTGAATCTGTTTGTTTGTCACGTACGTTGCTGCTGTATTTATGCCAGTTGGAAACGCAGTTACAAAGTCAACAAGACGGACACCAAGAGGTGAATCCTAAAATGAATCAGAACCAGTGATATTGAGGAAATGAAGATACAAAGCTTACCTCTAGACACAGCCCTGGCCAACCGCTAGTGATTGGTTCAACAGGAGGAATATTTCCCTGCATGGTCATGAGCCAAATGTAATTGATCAACAAAGAAAGAGACACTTGCGACACATCGACCAGGGAAGCCGGTTGACTGTACACCAGTCGCTACGCTAGCGAGTTCATCGAGACTAAAACCCGCTATCTGAAGAGTTCATCAATGAGAAAAATATCATCAAGTGGAGGAGTCTAATGTCACCTTGGATTTGGCTTTAGAATGTGCAGTCGACCAAGCAGGGGCGAAGTCTGGAACAATGCTAGTAGAGTCCTGAGTCGATGGCGGATTATTAGGGTCAGTAGCTGGGAAAAGGCCAGAAATAGGGCTTTGAGAAGGAGCCACAGAAGCCAACACCGAGCTGTGAATGGCGCTTGAAGGTAAGATGCTGGACACAGTTGTCCCAGACTGAAGTGATGTCTGGGAGGCAGAGTGACCTGGCTCCGTGGAAGCTCCTCGACTCCCCGAGTTTATGGCTGAGGACATAGAGGCAGACAACGCAGAGTTAGACACCGAGGAAGCTACGACAGAGGACGAGAGTCCCATCGCGTTAGCTTCCAAAGGTAGACCCAAGAGTATGAAACTAAGAAAGTAAAGAAACATATTCGCGATTTCTCTGCAGACCGCTGGTCGAGCTGACCACTTATATAGACCCCAGGTGACTTGACATAGAAAACAAATCCCATCGCTTTCGAGTCAGATGAACGCGGTAGCATGCGCCCTCGTCGTCCCATGATGTCTCCTGTAAGGACTGCTCAGCCAATTCCCCTCCAGATATTAAGTCATTCGGAGCTTCTTTCAATTACTGTGGGTAAGCTCAGTAGTTTTTGTCAATCTACGTGCACAAATCCTTGTGGCAGAAGGTATTGGGGTGCTCCAGACCTTGTGCAGGCCAGCTTCTGTGGCACCAAAATAGGACTATGTTTTTCGTGCCTAACAAGAACCGTCATGTGAGCTACGTGCGGAGATAGACGTCTAGAAGAAGTTTTCTTTTTTTTTGAGAGCTACAAAAAGCTGTTGCCCGCGTATTGGAGTTTTGACGATGACACCGGTAATCGAACAAGTGTTTTCTGTCGGAGTTCTCTTTTTCAGGCTCCGTTTTATATTCTTGACGCTTGGAGACAGGAAAGTGAGCAAGCCTGTCGCCGGACCGGCAAGCCGTGAAATTTCCGGCCGCGGAGCGTGAAAGCCCCTGACACACGCGCTGTGCCGCAGAATTACCAAACTCAGACGCATCTCAAAACACTAATTAAAGACTTGGAAACTCTTCGTACCCCCAAGCCTCCTATGGTTATCTCAGAAAAAAGCCTTGCTGGGAAAGTAGATAGAAGCAAAATTCGTATCTGGCGACACAAGCTTTCATTGCTCACTCCCACACAAAATTGACCAGGAATATCTTATTTTGTTGTAAATCATGGCCTGGAATCATCATTAGCAGTTAGTACTAGTTAGTCGTTATTAGTAATCACATCCTCTTTATATGACTGTTATGCATGTTCTCCTTCAAAAAGGTACCTTGTAATCCTCGCCGAACCGTTTGACGATCTTGACGATCTTTCAGTTCAATTTCGATATACAATTCCAAGGCATTATCGTTAACGCTGGATCAAGTGAGACACAAGCACTATGTATTCGATGATATCAGATTGACTACTCGAGTAACAGATGATACATGGAAACAAATCCACAAAAGTCTGCTCTGAGCACAACGGACTCGAAATATTTTGACTATTAGTTTTCTACACTACCTTGTAAAGGTTCGAACGAATCATCGTGCCCTCAGGGTATTTTTAGGAACGGCTAGTTCCGGGAATCGTTCCATTCAAACGGCCATCCCTGCTACTTGCGCCAACCGTGAACGAGATTGTACCATTGGGCTTGCGCCAGCCTTGAGCGACGGTATCCCAAATTGACAAATCATATCGCGAGAGGTTGATCCTGACGGTCTTCGTCTCTCCGGGTTGCAATTCGACATTGGTGAACCCTTTTAGGATGGAGGGAGGTTCACCCGAAGATGCTGGCATATGGAGGTACAATTGTGGGATATCGCCACCATATCGAGAGCCGGTATTGGTAACAGAGAAGGTGATAGTGTAAGCGGGCCTATGGAGCCTGGAAAGAAATGTATCGGCGAAGCATTTTTCACATGACAAGAGACATACCAAAGAGCGGCCGATGATCCCTGATCGATTGGTGACGCCTTCCCAGCATTCCAAGCACTTATCAAATCGAATTGCGTTCTGTCAGGACCGTGGATCATCGAAACCTTGAGATCGCTATAAGCAAATGTAGTGTAGCTCAGCCCGAAGCCGAATTCGAAGCGTGGTGTGATGTTTTTCTGTGTATGTCACGTCAATCATGCAAGAACGAGGAATGTCGAAGGACATACAGCATCGAAATGACGGTAGTCAATCTCCAAGCTAAAATACACGGCTCAGCATTAGATACCAGGGCACAGACAAGTCATTTACCCCTCGGTGTAAGGAATGTTGAGAATATCTGCAGGTTGTCCACCCTTCACGAGTTGGGCGGGATAGTCAGAGGCTTTCTTGGCAATGGTGTATGGGAGTCTTCCAGAAGGATTCCAGTCACCGTAGAGAACATCCGTGATCGAGTTTCCGGTCTCTTGTCCGGCTATACCAGCCCAAAGGACCTGAAATTCAATCAGTTTAAACATAGAGACAGGATATAATTGCATACGGCAGTGACGTTAGGATGCTCAATCCAGGGCTCAATGATGAGGGGTCCAACACTGTGTACGACGACGATCGTGTTCGTCTGGGCAGCAACAGCTTTGATGAGATCATTTCCCCCATGCCAGGCTGTCAAATTCTTCCTATAGATGGGCTTCAGTTAAATCTTTATTGACAAGGCTTAGATAACATGGATACACACCGGTCTCCTTCATTTCCGTCGACTGTGATGTACTCTTCACCAGAGTCAGAGTTAATGAAGACGATGGCGGCAGATCTGCCGATGGCCATGTTACCAGCTCGCGGGAGATTAAAATCATCCAAGATCCAAGAAACAGTGGTCCTATCCTGGCGAGCGCGAGCCTGAATGGCTTCCAGGGGCTGTCAAGTACGCTCGTCGACCAGATCTCGCACTCGTGCATAGCAACTCACTGTAACAAGGTACGTGAAATTGGATGTACCAGAACCCCATCCCATAGCCAAAATGCCGTCATTGCCTCCCTGATCAGCAAATTGATTGGGACCGATCTTACCAGGTCCTGCATCACTACCGACGAGGACCAAGCTCCTCGGCTTGTTTAACGGTAACGCGTTGTCAACGTTCTTAAGGAGGACAACACTGGCCGCGCCGATTTCTCGCACAACCTTGTAGTGGTCGTCTTGTACGTCTACGCGTTCATTGGTAGTTTCATCGTCAGGACGAAAAGCATCAAAATTAACCGATGGATACGAGGGCAAATCCTGTTGTAGGTAATACCAAGCGGCAAGGATACGGGTCGCTGAGAGTAGGTCAAAGTTGTAATATTACCAAGCTTCAGATCCACCAACTACGTACCCATGTCGTCAACTCGGGATTCCGGGATGGTACCATTTTGAACATAGGCGGTGAGATTGGCGCCGAAGTATGTCGTATTAGAACCGAATGTGATATCACCTTGAGAGTCTCAAGATGAATATTTCTAACGAAACGAAAGGGGGTTTACCAGGCATGGTCATCTGTGCGTAAAATTAAATTATCATATTCTGGGAAGAAATAACCAGGACTGACATCCAGTCCTGTAATGACAGAGATTGTTGAGTGTGTACTTTTAACTCGTTAGCACTTGGGATCAACATTACTAAAGCTGTGGCTTACGCTTGCCAGTCGGACATAATATCTAGAAAGGATTATACCAGCGCTCAGTGAGTTGATAAATTGCAAATAAACGACTTACATCCCTGGAACCCGTACTCTCGCTTGATGATGTCATTCATGACCTTGTCATTCTCACAAGCATAAGTGCCGTTGATCAAGTCTAGGGTTCATGTCAGTTTAGGGATTATCCCGATCTCCGCGCAACGTACTGTAACTACACATCATACTCGCTACACCTGCCATCACGCTTTTCAGAAATGGATGAGTATAGATCTCGTGTTGGGTTCGGTCATCGACGTCGGAGCTTTCCTGGGTCCGTTTATGCTCTTGTTCACTAGTTCACGAATGATGAGAGAAAGATTCGACAGGAGCACATGACGATACACGTACTTGTTGACAAGATGTTTTGCACACGCTTGGACGCCTGCTGCCTGCATGCCCAAAATTGTTTCGTAGGCGGCTTCACCTGTCAGGAATGGATCGGCACCAAATCCCTCCCAATTACGTCCACCTTGCGCGAGGCGTCCCATGTTCATCATAGGCCCAAGAGCAACATGGACTCCTTTTCCCTTGTGCTCCTGACCCATAGCATAGCCGCGGGCACGGATGAGACGTCGGTTGAAGCTTATAGATCAGAGTATAAGCAATTGGAGTCCGACTTGCAACTGTAGTTAAGGTAACCTACGTGGCTGCTGTGTTGACACCGGCAGGGAACGAGGTAATAAAGTCTCCAAATCGGACACCTAGAGGTGAGTCCTGTGCCAAAAGCATGAGCAGCGAAATCTTTTTCGACAGAGGATACATACCTCAAGACAGAGACCAGGCCAGCCGCGTCCTGTGATAGGTTCAATTGCAGGAATATTGCCCTAATTGAAATAAATGGATAGTATTCGTTGTCAAGAATGAATGCAAATAGCGTACGACGCAGCGACCATTCATCCACCCCACTCCAGTGCCCACGCTGATCTTCTCATCGAGAGTGAAGCTGCTGATCTATGAAAAGGATATCAGAAGGAAGTATATACAAGCGAGCTTCGATTCGGTAAGATGTAACGCAGAAAACTTCAATGTTTTGTGGGGACTTCTCCGGCCATAAACTCTCGTAGATGGCAAATCGAACGACAGAAGCAGAAGCTCGTAACAAGACACATTGTGTCTGCGAGTTGTAGCGTACACAAAATTGATATACAAAACGCACCTTGTCTTTCGCTTTCGCATATGCCGCGGCCCAAGCCGGAGCGAAGTCCGGGACCAAAGGAGAGTTGACCTGAAGAAGCGTGTTCAATGCAATTCGGTTAGACTGTTTCCCCAACCATGCTTACCGAAGGTGGACTGTTAGGATTAGTCGCTGGAAATACGCCAGGAACAGATCTTTGTGAGGGAGTGGGGAAGGGAGTGAATGTGTGAGAAGAGATAGGAACAGTGCTTATGGAAGATAAAGTCGAAGGAGAGGACTTTGCATTTGTGGTTGGAACCGCCGCAGAAGATATCGACACTGAGACCGAGGCACTTGTAGTGGACGTTGAAGAACTGGGATATGAGACAGAGGATACAGGTGCCAAAGAGCTTGATACTGCAATGGAAGAGACAAGAACTGAAGAACTTGTGAAAGATAGGGTCAGGGAAGAGGTCGTAAAAACAGAGCTCTCAGAGGAAAGAGACGACTCAGACGGTAGCAGACCCACAACACTGCTAGTCAGAACGGCCGATGCAGAGGACGTTGCACCGACTGACTCTGAGGCAGCACTGACGAAGGGGCTGAGAAGGAAAAGCCCATGCATGAGCCTACGGGAGGCGAGCATGAGGATGAACTTCAAGTGGACTCGGATGCACGTAACCAACAAAATCGCCCCTCTATAAACTCAGTTGCACGCGGCACATGCATGAACATATGACAGGGAAGGAAAAACTCGATCGCGATCCTTATGTAATATCCATTCATCAATGGTTGCCGAATCCGCAAGACACGGTCTCCAATGCCCTGGGCCGAGGACAGCTCTAGTATCTCTGCTAGAAGTCATCGATAAGCGCCAGTCACCTTGTTCGGCACATGTTGAAGTTTTCGGGACCTGTAGGAGCTATCCATGAGCGCTGCGAAGCCGCCTATAGGTGCACGTTTTTTATGTACATGAGCACTTCTCAAACCACATTTACTGAGCAGGTGATGTGGAACCGTCCGACATCCTTAGGACCATGGTTACAGACATTCTGCATGTGGAATATATGTGACTAGTACGTAGTCATATTTGCGCTCAAATGCCGTTCTCATAGTGTCAGCAGGCCTTCTCATGGGTCACATTCACAATCTCTTGCCTTCCCCACGAGGCAAATTGGTTTCCACAGACCGGTACTATTGATGCTCGTTTCGTTTTCTTCCTGTCTAAGTATTGTTAACTATGATTCGGAACACTTATACCTGTATATCAGAACACTAAATACACATACAACCGATACAGAACATAAATACCCATACCCGGCGTAGAGTACCCCTTAGCTCCCTATACATAGTATGTAGCCTATTGGCAGCAAAAATAGAGTTCACCATCATCGGAGTTTTGCATGACTTCGATTGCACCATTTTTTAAAATGGCTGGATTTTCTATGTACTTACTTGTAAGTACACGTCAAACTCTAAGATGTAGGTAACTTTTCCCGCATGTAAGGCTCAATGTATCTTCAAGGGAAGCCATCATCGGCAAATTGGAGGTCAAAAGGAGTACGTAAGTTTCTGGCTGGATATGGTATCGAACACGGCGCAACGTTAACCTCTTCCTCGGTGGGAGATCGATAGCAAAGATTATCTTTCAAAATCCGCATGTACATAGCCATTAAAGAGACTGAAAACTCCGGCTATTCCTCTCTCGTCTT
Source organism: Termitomyces sp. T73sscA (assembly GCA_017657235.1). NCBI lineage: Eukaryota > Fungi > Basidiomycota > Agaricomycetes > Agaricales > Lyophyllaceae > Termitomyces > Termitomyces sp. T73sscA. The sequence continues at coordinate 32,060 of JAGGAP010000227.1, read as the reverse complement.
CTCGTCTTCTCGTCTTCTCGCCTTCTATCTTGCAACATCATATATGCGTTCAACGATAGTTTTCCCGTCGGCCCCGGGCCCTCGCCCGCATTTACGGTCGGCCAAGTTTTGTACTCATGACTAGGCCTATTCTATACAGAACAATCAAGATCGACTTTGAATATGGGAAGGTCACGGAATACTTTCCGAGTTAACAGTCTTAGAGCAGTGAGAAAAGGAGCCCAAATTTGGGTCATCTTTTTCAGCTGTGTGCTCATTTGATCATTATCCTAACATCGATCGTTTATGCATGCATTGTTCTTGATAGATTCGGAGTAATAAGTACTTCATTCTTGTAATTCTTTTGTCGTCGTTTTCCTTGATCATTCTATCGAATGCTTTGGTAGACATTGCTAACTCCTGTGTCGTCTTACATGTCTTTGATGGCATCCAGATTGACAAGAGCCTTAAATAGTCTGACCGTATCCCATGTTCTGAAGGAGTTGACACTCGAAAAATATAACTATATATGGAGCCCCGTAAGGATGAACTGCTGGAACCAGAGATTAGAAGACGATCAGCCAGTTATGAGTCGTTACTTGTAGTTTAGTTCCAAATGATTTAAGTTTTAGTTGTTAGTTTACATATACATCCCTATGTCCGGTAATAATAGATGATACGACCGCTATCCCTGCATAAGGCATGGTCTGTGACTCGGATCTATTAGCTTACATATTTCTTGAAAAACTGGTCAAGATTGTTGGGAAAATAGGGGACACTCCTTTCAACGTATCATCTGGAATGTTCTGACTTTTATATAGCATCGAGTGAGACCTTTCAAACGAAGGCCGGCGAAACAAAGGAAACCAGACAATACCCACAATCAAAGGCGCACTTGGACAGGTTCCGGTAGCCCATACAGAATTCATGGAACTATTAAAATAATATTGGTTGTACTTAGGGTTCAAATTGTTGTGATAAGTAGGGGCCAAGTCTCGGTCGGACTTGAGAATGATCCCGCGTCACTTGTGCGCCACAGTACAATGACGTATGCATACGTCACTCTCAAATGCATAGCACGATCAACCTGCGGCTGTGGTGTATAAAGACCCGTGCGTCTACCCAACACATGCAAAATTTCACGTTCAACCATAACAATTTCTAGCAAATATGGTTAGTGTCTCAGCGTCGTTCACACCGCTCAAACGCACGTGTTGTTTCGGATCTAGGGTTCTGTTTTCTCTACGATTGGTCGCGGGATAAATTCTGTAATCTCTGCAGTTGCAAATGTCATCATGGCTATTGTTAATGCGGTTACATCAGTCAGTTTTACACTTCATAGTCCAAAAACCATCATCTAAACTCCCTGTTTTGAGGTGATTGTGGTTATTTTCGACGCGATTACAGACATCCTTTGCTGTAGATGCTGTGGGTCTCGCCGATCTGGACGTCGATCCACACGCAGGAGACGCGGCGTGGCTTCTGCCTAGTTATGATCAGGTGGAACGTTGATCCTTATTACAAATAATATGTGTATTCATAGCATTGGAAAGGATACTACCAAGGTTGGGATTAGAGGGGTAGGCGAAAGATGGTCCTGCCAGATATCAGCACCTCGAGCTTGTTCTTCAAGTCATTTTCGAGAATTCCACTGATGCAATGACATAATCTATAAGAAACGGAAAAACACTCACAGACCCTATAATCGAATTCCATTACATCCCTTTCTATAAGACTCTATTTTTTCCGAGTATAAATAGAGAGTTCGCCTTGTCGTCGAATTCGCTGTCATCGGGAGTCATTTGAGAGTCTCCATGTTGGGGCCGGAATTGATAACTTAGTTGATATGAAGCAGTTTCTTTGGTATTAGGTCCTTCCGATGAACTTCATATCTTTGAAGTTGAATACTCGCAGGAATAATCATTTTGCTGCTGTGGCGTCTAATCAATCTGCACTCGAGGTAAAAGTTTGCCTCCTTTCGTGATGTGTTTCAATTTCTTTAAAAGGTGTTGGCCTGCTGCTAACGGTATCCGCCATTTACATGAGGTAAGATAAGATTGATTAGGTAAGAATTTGATGTTTTTGGTGCAGACATTGCTAGGGCGAGTCTTGATACTCACTGGGATGTTTGTACAATGAAGTAGCTTCACGAAACAACTAGTCGCCCTCTACGAAGACAGTCATTGAGAGTACTAACTACTATATCAAGACTTTTATTTCTCACTTTTCCATACAGACAGCGTGATGATAACTGCGTGTGTGTATATGGCAGGGTTGACAACCCATATGTATGATGTTGATTGTTCGGGAGCATTTATCTCAGTTTTCACAGGGCCCATAGATAGACACAAAGTACCTATGAAACCATTTGTTCGGAGGCGCAAGACGTCTGTGGGTAACGTCTCCAATACCTGCTCGAGAGCCAACTTGCCCATAAAAGCGAATTTTTCAAAGTTCAACTTCTTGAAAGCAAAAAAGCTAGGTTACTCGAGTCCATCAAACTATTCGTTGAGATCGCGTGACATGCCCATCACACTGCCGTGTCCCTGACTTCTTTCATCCTCTCCTTGACTCTCTAAACCCAATTGGGCTGCTTTTACGCGTTCAATATGAACAGCGACGTGTCTTCCAAGGCATCCTCTCTTCTAAGTGCCCTGGACAACTCGCATATTGCTACAAGCGCGCCAGGCAGTACCCCTTCAAATTTGAAGCCATCCACAGCGATTTCCTTCCAATTCGAGTCGAACCCAAACGAAGGTAGCTCCCGAAGCACTGAACAGGTTCTAAACTCTGCGCATGCAATACAGAGACAGAGAATTCCTGACAATATGACCGGTGAGGAAGTGCCAGCATCAACAAGAATAGTTAAACTCATCAGTCGAAGAGTCAACAGTTACACTCTCAAGACGACCAGCGATGCACGATCAAGCGCCTTCTGGGGCCTTCAATTTAAATTATGACTTCCATACCCCTTTGCGTGCTATCGATTTTGGAGGACCAGATCAGGAACAAAGGTTAAGGTGACCAAACTTTGTGGAAGGCACAGAATGTTTAAAGTTGTACAGAATGGGGGAGTTCTTCACGAGGTCTATTGATAACCTCAGTCACGGTCTTACCGTAAGGAAGGCGATGGAGTCGCTCGGGCTGAAAGAGTGCGATTCCTCACTAGACTTTAGTTTACATACTCACAAAAGTACAGTGCAAAAGACCTTCTTTCAGGTATGGAGGTGCGCTTGCTCAATCATCAGATGATTGGTGTCGCGTGGTTCGTTTCCTTCTCTTCGGCATGCCATATCAGAATGAACTATGGAACCGCATCAGGATGATTGCCAAAGAAAAGAGTTCAGACTGTGGTGGAATTTTAGCGTATGTTTACTCATTTAATGGCCATTTATTTGTGCTTTGAATGCACTTTAGTGATGACATGGGCCTTGGTATGTGCCGCTCGACTTGCTTGTTTCTATAAGCAACTGTTCGGCCTCAAACATCGTGCAGGTAAGACAGTACAAATGATCGCAACTATGGTGAAGAACCAGGCAAGCTTGGATGAGGAATACCGTACAACTCTTATCGTCGTCCCTGCGGCCCTTCTTAATCAGGCAGGTCCTCGGTACAGCATAGCGTTCTCTTCCTAAATGCCTCGAGATAGTGGAAGGAAGAAGTGGAAACAAAGACTAACGGAATGTTTACCGTGCACTTGCACCACGGAAAAGATAAGCTTAGGGTTCGACCCAAAATACTAACCTTGATTATACGAACTCACAGCCCAGTTGAACAGAAAATATCGCAAATCAAACAATACGATGTATGGTTTTGACAGTTTTAAGCCCTTCCTAAGCTCAATTCAACAGGTCGTTGTCACGACGTACCAAACTTTGAATCAAGATTTCCACATACCTGAAGACATTGAGGCTTCTGAAGAAATTGAGTGGCTTGCTAATAATGGGTATGTTTAATCAAGTGTGTTGAAGGATTTATCAGATACTGATATCTCGGATGTCAGTGGCATCTTGGCACGCGCCAAGTTCTATCGAGCTGTGGCAGATGAAGCACAGTTTATCCGTAATCGGTATGTTTTTATTTTCTGTTTTATATCTCATAGCCTAATTAAATAATCACAGAGCTACACGTTCAAGTATCAGTCTGGCCCATGTTCAAGCTAAATATCGTTGGATGCTTACAGGTACCCCAGTAACCAATACCTTGTATGTTTTATTTCATCTTAGATTGCTACTTTCGACCACTAACTATCTGTCTTCCATCAGGGCCGATATCTACGGCCTATTGCGATTTGGTCGTTTCCGTCCTTGGAACGACTGGCAAAAATTTGAAGAACGTATCGTACGCGGCCCTACCTTTTACTCGTATCTCATCATATATCTAAAGGACAAACGCAGGCCAAAGTACAAATTTCAGACGCACCTCTAGCTGGTAAGTCGATCTAAATCGCCCTCAGGACTTGATCTTTCAATGTAAACCTAAGGTTCTCGGGCACAGGCTATTTTGAGGCCTATTCTCCTTCGCAGAACAAAGAATTCGATGCTTGAGGGTAAACCAATATTGGAGCTTCCGAACAAAGACATACAGATTGTGACACTTGACTTTTCTAGGGATGAACGTGACGTAGGCTTTTACTTCCCTGATTCTTTTTAAGATCGGTAAGCTGAGAGATATGCAGCTTTATGACTCGTTCGAACGGAGAACCAAGATTCGACTCAACAGGTTTATTCGGGAGCGAACGCTGGTAAAAAAGTGCGTTACAAGGTTTCCGCAACTCTTAATCCAGCAGCCTAACTGGCTGCGTTTAGTCAAGCTGCCGTACTTGTATGCTGCGCCTTCACCATAGGATTTGAGGCCTTTTTCTAAAGATTTGTTCATCAGGTCATGATACTTCGTCTTCGACAGCTCTGCTGTCATCCCAACCTTATTCTGGTAGGTATCCAGCGTACTACTCGATGTCGTGCCGCCATATTTCCTTGATAATCCAGTCCCAAACTGAAGGGTACGATGATCCGACGCTCCTCGTTGGCAGTGATGGCGATAAAGAAATTGCACGCGCAAAGAAGATTATGGGTGATGCTTGGGTTGCCGAGGTATATTAAGACAGATTGATATAATGGTTAGCATTGCTGACTTAATGAAATAAGGTCAAGAAGAGGTGAACAAACAAAAGCCGAAAGTATCGAGTTTTAATCGACTATATCAATCTACTAGGTCGCTGCTTAGGCGCCGCACTTCAGAGCTGCTTGATTTTTCCGACGAGTCAGAAACTGCTGAAGGATGTTGTCCTGTTTGCCAAGAATGTACACATTTCATTCCGTGGTCCATGTATTTACACTCACCATACTCGGACAGTCTTCATGAATGACAATGGGCGCATCCTCAGCTGCACTCACGAAATTTGTTTCGGTAGGACTTGTTTTATTCGACAATGAATATTGCTGATCAAGTGGACAAGATTGTCTTCTAAACTTGCAGAACTCTGCCATTACCCATAACGGGATTTTGTATGTCTTAGAAGATGAATTGCAAGGCTTTTTGCTTATATTTTACAGCGGTCAAGGCGACGAAAAAGAAAACTTGAGGGCTGAGAAGGAGTATGAAACTGGTGCTGCGAAAGGCTACCGGCCGTGTTAGTCCTCTACTTATGTTTCCTCTTTGAACCCACTCATGATGTTCATAGGCCCGACTTGCAGAAAGATGACTGACCTCACGCCCAGCAAATTCTTTACAGCCTCTGCCTTCGAACCAACGGACGAAGAGCTCACCAAGCATGCATGCGATACCCGCCGTAACAATGGTGCACGGAGGATCAATGTAAAAATGCGTTCCCCTTCCCCCAAAGCGAGCTTCGATGTTTGCGAACTTGATGATTCCGATGACGATCTACCCGATGTCTCTACTATTCTTGATAGACGTCCCGTCAAACGTCAGAAAAAGAGTCATACTATGGATTATGACGATGATGTAAATAGAGGTCCCTCAGTTGCTTCATGCGCTCACCATTTTGTAGGTGGTCGATCTCACCATCGATCAAGTGTCCAAGCCCCTGAGGGATGTTAAGATGAGCTCCACGAGCGACTCCGAAATCGAACTTGATCCCATACACAAACAGACATCGAGAGATGCTTCTGTATCCCCCAATGACGAAGAGGGGAGTCCCGCCAAGAAGCGTGGCAAAGGGCAATTAGATGCCGTCATCGCCACTTGGAGTCGAGGCGATGATGGTCTTGAGCCGAGTGCAAAAATGATTGCCTTGATTGATTTGCTCCAAGAGTGGGAGGCAACTGGAGACAAGACAATTGTCTATTCTCAGTGTAAGTGCTTGAATTAATGCTTCTCTAGTTATGATGATATATTTGAGTGAAATTGTAGGGACTTCCATGCTTGATCTCTTAGAAGTGCTGTTCTCGAGACATGGTATCCAAAGCTTGAGGTTCGACGGAAAGATGGATCGCATGGCGCGTGACCGCGTATTAAGTACGTTCAAGAAGCCAGGTGGACCAAAAATAATACTGATTAGGTTAGTCTTTCGACTTGTCATTGTGGAATCAGTCGGCTGATTGAGCTTCAGCACAAGGTGCGGGAGCGTCGGGTAAGTTTGCAGTTTGCCTTGATTATGTAATCACTTCACTTTGAGAGGGAATAGGTTGAATCTGGTATCCGCAAACCGAATTATAAAGTGTGTGTCTCTTTTAAGCCTTTGATGATATTTCGAAGTACATTCATTTAGCATGGACCTTTCGTGGAATTATGCTGCTGAATCCCAAGCATATGATAGGTTAGTCGGTCCTTAATACCTCCATCCCCATGCATTTCATACCAAATGTCTTAGGGTTCATCGTATTGGACAGGAGAAAGAGGTTTTCATCAAGCGCCTGGTGGTAGATAACACCATCGAAGAACGGTCTGTTTCTTGATCACTGTTTCCCTGGATTCTTTGACTCTGTATGTATTGGTAGAATGCTGCGCCTCCAAGACGTGAAGACCGGTCGGTAATGGACTAGTTCTCATGCGCGCTACATTAATGTTCTTTCAAAGGTCTTGCGGAAGCAGCCCTCGGCGAGGGCTCGGGCGCCAAACTTCACAAGCTGAGTGTGAAGGATATTAAATATGTACGTTTACCGATCCCAAATCACCATTGATGTTGACATGTCCTTCGCATAGCTCTTTGGCATGACTTCGACTGTAAAACTTAGAACAGCGAATGGACAAGCACAGAGCCCAGACTCTTCACCATAAAGAGTCTGGCCAGCTTTTTCTTGATAAATACGGGATCGCCGTAGGAAGCCCGCGGTGAGCGCGGTCATCCGATTTCTCTTGCGTTGTAATAAGATTTCAGGTCGCATATGCATTTAGTGTAAATCACTTCTTAATCTTCTCTTGGATCATACATAGTAGACATTATGTTTTACCTTCATTTGTTACAAATTTAAATAGAATTATGATTTGAGCATTTGATGGGACGTCTCTAGAGACCTGTTTCCCGGACGTTATTGGGGCCGGACTCGCACTGGAACGAAATATAATCCCAGGAAACAGATGGGACAGGCAAAAACTGTTGAGCGCCCCGAGAGAGAGATAGATAGATCGTAGAGAAATTCTCTTTTTCGTCTCGTTGATGCGCTCTAAAATTCTCGTGAGAACTAAATCTTGTTCTAAACTCTCCTGCGTTCGGCCCGATCCGGCACGAAATCTCGTTCCGCTCTCTGCCCGCCCGCTCGTCAATTCCGTTCCTCCACCCACATTCATGAGGTTTTCGAAACTCCGCGAAAGCTTCAACTGGCATGCCAGAACCCTTTAGATTTTTCATTTTTTTGCATTTCCGGTGAGTTTCGATCAGGAAATGGACGGCACGTATGTAGTAAGATGTACACGAGGGACTTGCATGTGGGGCTGTTTAATCCCTCCGACCACATTGAAAGTGATGGGATAAGAATTCCTGGTCGTAGCTTCATTCTCCTGTTTAGAAGTCGAACAAGTCCAAGGCGTTGAGAAAAGCGATCAGCATCAGCACTTATCCAAATTAGCTGGCGTTATACATAGACTTCGAGCGAGGTGAGTAAACGCGGTTCGTCTCTGCTTCACAGCGCGTCTACTCGGGTGACAAGGAAACTTTTGATCAGGCATCCTGTTATGATGATAAGATTCCTGTAAAATTTCAATTTCTTTCTCGTAAGTACTAGGTGCCCTTCGTTCTATTCAAAGTATGTATGTATGTATATCATACATGATCCGTCATCTGCATATAGAATTTGGAGACATACAGCGGATTCAAGTAAAGTGGAGCACAGAGTTGACGCAGATCCGGAGATGTTTACGATGCAAGCTGATATCCGCGGTACATTATGATTTCCAAGGTCTCCTTTCTGTCAAAGAGGAAGCAGGAGAAGTGAAGTGACCCTCTTCGGGCCGAATAAATAGCCGGGTTGCGGCAGGTCACGTGGACTGACATTTCACCTGGGCCTTGGCGGGGCTCTTCTCAGCTCTTCTCCGTCTTTACTTGAGTTCTTGTCTTGTTCAGCGATCTCAGCATACTTTAGACGTTCTCTTCATGGCAAGCTCCAAGCTTCCTGTCCTTGTCCTCCCTCATCCTCTTATTCTTCTGCCCACGTCTCGCTTCACTGTGCCCGTTTCCCAGAACATTGGCGAGGCAATTCTTGCGCTTATCGATGAATCCGATGCTCTGCCAGTCCTTGCAGCTGTTCCTCTTGTAAATTCACCTTCTGACGATAAATCTACTGTGCTCTCAGAATGGGGGACTGCTGCTCGTGTGCTTCGCATGGTCAGGCCTACCTTGCGCAATCCGCGGCAGCCTTATCTCGTTTCATTACATGGCCTCACAAGAATACGGCTGGTTGCTGCAAGTAACAATTCTCTGTCTCCTGAGCGTGCCGCCGATCTGTCGCTGCAAGAAATTGAATATCCTCCTACGGAGCGTATACCGTCAAAAGAGACAGTTGACAAATTCAGGCACTCCGCTTTGAGACTTTTGGATAGACTTGCAAGAGACTCGACACAGCATACTCGAAAAGAGAATTATCACAAGATAGCTAGTATGCTGGAGGATATTACCAGTTCCCGGGCACCGTGGATGGCCGATGTTTTGGTGGGCAGCATTGATGGCGAGTACGCGGACAAACTTGGTGCGTGGTTTTCATACAAAATAGTATATCTGTCATTCATGGCGCTTTTTTAACAGCGATCCTCAGCACGCCTGACACGGAAGCTCGTCTTAAACTTGCCACAGATATCTTCCTCAAACAAACATCGATATCGGAAGTGTCAAAGAAGATTGCTACTGCTGTTGATGAATCCCTTTCCAAGCAACAGAAGGAATTTTTCCTTCGGCAGCAGCTCGCTGCCATCACGAGAGAACTCCAAGCTCTCACCCGGTCCAATGGCGGTTCCTCTAGCATCTCGTCGGGTACTTCATCGGACAATACAAGTAGCTCGGAGCTAGATGACGATGAGCAACACGAAGCCGATGATATGGCCGACCTCAAGCGTAGAATTGAGGCAATGGAAGTCGGGTCAGAGGAGCGCAAGATGGGTGTGAGGGAATGGAGGAGGTTGAAACGAATCCCCCAAGGAAGTGTAGAACATGGGGTGATTCGCAGCTATGTTCGTGTCTCATATCTTTTGACATGTGGATCTCTCAATCATCTGGTTTAGCTTGAATGGCTCAGCTCTATACCATGGCCAAACACTACATCCGTAACCACAGAAGCCCAATCTGCGCAACCCATTAAAGACAGGTCATTTCTTGCAGCTGCCCGTGCTCAGCTCGATGCAGACCACTTTGGTCTTGAGAAAATCAAGAAACGACTTATCGAATACCTTGCGGTTGTTCGGTTGAAGGAAATGAATGCTGAGCGTGACACTCGTGAAGAGGAAGCTCGTCGGCAGAGTGATGCGAAAGCGATTGAGTCTAAGGATAAAGCAGTGGACAACAAGGACAACTCGGTTGTTCCATACGACAAGAACAAGCAGCAACAAACTCCCAAACCTTCCCCAACACCGGGGCCCGTAAAGGCCGGACGCCTTGGGAAGAAAGGCGTAAAAGGGCCCATTCTACTGTGAGTACCGATTTCACGACTTATGAACGACTTTCTGAATACCAAGCAGCTTCGTCGGACCCCCTGGTACAGGCAAAACATCACTTGGCCAATCCATCGCCAAAGCTCTCGGGCGACCTTTCCAGCGTATCTCTTTGGGAGGTGTACGAGACGAAGCTGAGATCAGGGGTCACAGGCGTACATACGTCGCGTCGGGACCCGGTTTAATCGTCCAGGCTCTCAGAAAGGGAGGGAGATTGGATGCCGTTATGTTACTGTGCGCTTGTCCAGCTTCGTCTTTTACTGTACACGTGAATTCACTCACTTCGCTCCACCTTGGGTAGAGACGAGATCGACAAGATTGGTCAAAGCAACTTCCATGGTGATCCCGGAGCCGCCTTGTTGGAAGTCTTGGACCCCGAGCAGAACCATACCTTCAATGTAGGTATCTAAGATTTCGATTGTTATACACTTCAGCTTGCACTTACTAACATCAGGATCACTACATCAACGTCCCTATTGATCTCAGTCAGATACTGTTCATCTGCACTGCAAATTCGTTGGAAACTATATCTGCGCCACTCCTGGATCGTTGTGAAATTATCCAACTTTCTGGTCAGCATTTAAAATTACCTCTTTACTTGCTTGCATACTCACGTAAGTTGTACAGGATATACGTACGATGAGAAAATGCACATCGCTCGTCGTTTCCTTCTGCCGAAACAACTGCAGGCCAACGGCTTGAACGAGTCTCATATCACCGTAACCGAACCTGCTCTTCTGCATATTGCCACACGATACACTCGGGAAGCTGGCGTCAGGAGCCTAGAACGCGCTATTGGAAGTGTCGTGAGGTACAAGGCTGTTGAGTGGGCTGAGTTCATGGACGAGGGCGGAGATGCGCGAGAAGTGGGGCGGGATGACGGGGCCGTGGTGGTAGCAGACAAAGAGGGTGGGAAGCAAGCCTATAGGCGAGTTGTCGAGGAGCACGAGATCGAGAAGATTCTGGGTATCGCGAGGTGGGACGGTGAAGAACGAGAAAGGGAGGAAAGGAGGGGTGTCGTGTATGGCCTTGTTGTCATGGGTCAGGGAGAGGGTGGCATCCTTCCTGTGGAGACAATTATTGTACCAGGAAGTGGGCGGGTGAAGTTGACAGGCAGTTTGGGGGATGTGCGTTAAACCTCCATTTATGTGTCTAATTTCTGATGGACGCTCATCTTAACAATAGGTCATCAAAGAAAGCGCCGAGTTGGCGTTAAGCTGGGTTAAAACTCATGCTTACGATTTGTGTATCACGAATACTCGCGCGCAAGACCCTCTGAAAGTTCCAGAGTTAATCGATATTCACCTTCATCTGCCGGCAGGAGCTCAGAAGAAGGACGGTCCGAGCGCTGGTGTTGCAATGGTCCGTTTAGTGAGAGTATCCCATCCGATAATTATACTGATCTTCTTTGCAGACATGTGCGTTCGTCTCTCTGTTGACTGGGGCATGTGTACCAAGCAACATTGCTATGACTGGTGAGGTACGTCGTATATCTTTTTTCTTTCAGAAAGACGCAGAATTTACTGCGTAACAAAGATTACTCTTCGTGGACGTGTCACGCCTGTTGGTGGAATCAAAGAGAAAGTGCGAAGGTCCTCCATTTTTGAGCTCAGAATTTGTCACTAATTGATGGACCAGGTCCTCGGTGCCCACCGGGCTCAAATTACAAAGGTAATAATTCCCTGGGCCAATCGTAAGGACGTTGAGCATGATGTCGCGCTCGAAATCCGGAACGAGATGGAGTTTGTCTTCGTGCGAACCGTCAGGGAGGCGTTGGAGGCGGCCTTCGGCAAGAATACCCTCGGTTGGAGGAGGGAAGCTTTGCTCATGGAAAGCCGATTGTAATGAGACCTTAGGTCTCGATTTTTAATGTTGTATCATTTATCTAACTTGTCCCTTGTACAATCACACATCACAAATGCATTATTAGGAGGGGTTGAGTCATATCATTATTTGCTTTGCTACTACCGTGTCTACGAATAAATAGGTTTCTCTAAGATATCAACTCCTTTTCTTGACCTAGGGTTGTTCATGTTGAGCTTTGACCAATATTAACTGAAACGGCCGGACTGGATTTCGTGATGTAGAAGCTCCTACATGGACATGCAGCGGAAGGACATCACCTTGTGATGGAGAGAAAGGTTCAGAAAGAAAGAAAGCCTTCCAAACCTTCTTGTCAATGTGGCAAGCAACATAAATGAGAGAAGCCACAGAGACTGTGGAGACAATCGATGCACAAATCTTGGGAAAGTAGTCTTAGCACCCAGTAATCGGTAGTTTTCTGCAAGGTTACCTGGCCAAAGGTCATATTGGTTGGCCTGGTAGGATTTGAAGCGATGGAACTTTGTATCCACAATCCGTTTGGAGCAATAACCAATAGACAAGCCTTAAGGATATGTGCCCTTAACATCGTGGATTTCCTGACATGGTAGACCTTTTTGGCATCCGACTGTGTGCAAAGACGAGATGTAAAGACTCTCACCACATTTGTCTGTATGACAACTGTTTCCCTGCAGGCCATATGGAGGTAGCTAGCCAACCAAGGATCCAGAGTGGCAATATGAACATATTCAAAAATAGCGGTTGTGGTTTTAAAGCGAGAAAAGATTTCTTTCTGTCCATAGATGTTCCAGAATTGTCAGGAGTTATCATCCATGCGAATGAGCTCCCAGCTAGAGCGACTCCAATCCCCACTAGGTATCTGATATCTGCACTTCATTATTGGCATTTGTGTCAGATTTTAAACCACATACAAGATACGGTTTCGCCACACTACCAAATTGACTGCACCCGGAAAGCAAAATCTTTGCCAGCAGATGACCAAAGTCACATAAGCTACGATGGAATCTGAGGATGTAGGAAAGTTACTGCTTAAGATTGAATTCAGGATCAGGAAAAATCCTGCCAGAAAAAGCAGACTAGTTTGTTCTCCTGAGCATGAGCACTTTTCCTAGAGATTAAAAAATAGACAAACTTGGTCCTGAATAAAAATCCTCTGTGTTTACTCAGTGATCTGTCCATGTGATGTGCCCAAAGTAGAAGGAGAAGAACGACAAAGCTTTGATTGACGAAAAATCCAATATTTGGCATGGCGCAGAGTTGTAGGATGGCGAGAATTGTGGACAAGGTTTGACTTGATTTAGGCAGGGAAATCATGGGATGCCTCATTAATGATATTTCGGTCCAGGTCACAACGTCTGCCTGTGCTATAGTTTCCCATTGGCCCCATTTGGATCTCGGGCTTGTCCGAAAGCTAATTGTGTGGATAAGCTTGCAGTACAATGATGATTTAGATATTTCTGGGATAACTCACTCAGCTTCTCGGCGATACGTTTTTTTTAGAGCACAGCCGCCTATGAGGCTAATGATGATCAATATCCACGTCCCTTGAACAATGTAGGGCATCTCCCAAAGAAGATCGATCCAGAGTTTGCCTCCGAACGAAGGATCACAAGCTGGTTGACTGAATTGATGACTGGGTAGTAGAAAGATGAGACAGATCATAGTGATTTCAAAGGCCAAACTCCCAAGAGATAAGACTTTCAGTAAAAGCACTTCTATTGATATAGAGTTGCCTTTCCAAACAGGAAATCTGCTGGGGTGCCATACCGACCAGAGAGTGAGAAACCAGAGGAAAAAGCTTGCCGGCGACGCGACAATGACGAGAACGAAAATTCCATCATTCTGTGTCAGTTCTCCACGGTTTATCGATACAGAACTCGCAATAAGAAGGGAATAAATTAGTCCTAGATGGGCATATAACATGGGGCGAACCAGCTCCTGACAGTATACAAGTGCTATGACTGATACCAGAATCAAAATCCGATGACTTGAACATGGCTGTTGCTCACCAAATGTGACTGAGGCGATGTAGACTGAAACTCTCAGTGAGCTTGGGCGGGAACATTGACAGAGTAGTTAATCACGACGAACTGGAAACTTCTTGTCCAACACCCGTCACTTCGGGATTCGGACAAGGTCCATAATAACAAGAATTGGAAGGAGGGTTCAGACAGTAAGCCTCGAAAGCCAACCGACGTCCTACAAGGGAGGGATCGAAAGTCATGGTCGGCAAAGGCAACGCGGAGGACAAGATGGAAACGAGTGTAGTAGGCGAGGCCATTTGAGCTGTATCTGGTTCGGTACTGGCTTGTAGCTCCTTGTCGATGTGTGTTTTGAGAGAAACTTCTCTGAGGGCAGCACAGCATGGGTCAAGGGCAATTGAACACGCTAAATGGTAGACATTGGGCTGCGTTACGGTTACGTACCATCAGGCTTGGTCTTACACAGCCAGTGCCAAGTCTCTGAAGTCATGATACCTAGGAAAGGGATATATCTTCGATCAGCGAAAAACTTACCCAAAACGGAAAATCGACATGATTAGACCCCGGACTTAACGCCATTCCGCAAGCGTCAAAGGATACCAGAAGTCCCGGAACAAGAACCCGACAGGGGATGATGATTTAAATGCCCTTCTGGCACAAGGAAGGCTAATAAACACTCTTTCGATGCGATTTTGATTGGATCAAAGAATATATATGTGCTGAGAAAGAAGAGAGTGTGTGCCTAAATCAACTGAAAAAAAAAATTGTGCGAAGTGCTGGTGCAGCTGCATCAAAAACGTCAAGACACGAGTCACACTCGGACACAAAATCATTTTGATTCAGTACTGCTGGTACGCCAAGAGATATCCAAAGTTTGTGATGCACCGGTGTCGTCGCTGTGCTGTGCAAGGACACACTTGGGATAGGTTTACACATGTGTAGCGACCGTGACCAGATCACCCCCTTTTGGACTTCACTTTGTTTACCATTCGTCACTAAGTGCCTGACCGCTGAGGACTCATTTGATATATTACATAGCTACGAGTATATAAACCTGCGACCATATGTTCGTTAGCGAGTTCTTCCCAATTGCAGAGCTTACAACCGTTCTCTCTTGTGCGAAGACTCTATCTCTCTCGTGTGACCTCACCGTGACTACACGCTGCGGTTACATATTTTGAACGAGAACAAGCTCTAGCTTACCGCTTATTCGAAACCACTGGCTCACTGTCTATTGGCAACCCTTGGATTGATCACCCGAGGACACCCATAATAGTGAGTACCCAACTACAAAAATCGTCACTAAAACTATGACATCTAGATATCCCTTACGCAACCCGCCGTCCGGCAGGCTCTCGGTCCGCCGATTGAGCCCCACGGCTGTCCGCAACACTGATCCTCTGCAACACCCTCGGGCTGCGACGAGGACTGGTAATGCGCGTACCGAAGGCGCTGGTTTGGAACCGCCTTTCGAGCCTTCCGCGAGCATTAACCCTGCCGCGGGGTCCTCTTACCCTGACATGGAAGCAACCGAGCCGAGAGTGGACAGGAATGTTGCTTCTGGCATGGATAATGACGAGAACTCTAGTCTAACTAGTTCCGAGTCCGGCGGTGACGATCGTCGTGACCATACATTTGTACCTCCTGAAGTAGATATGAATGCTGATAAAATAGATACTAGGGCTCAAACTACTGATGCCCCTGAGTATGAGGCCGGTGAATTCCACAACTCACCTTCAGGAAGAGATCTTCACGGAAGCATGCAACCACCTGACTGATGAGCAAAGAGCTCATATTAACCGCCGCATGGAAAATGTGCAACTTCTACAGTGCAAAACATTAAGAGGCGGCCTCTCAGGGCCGGGGTCAATTTTGAGTTTGGGGCCAGGAGAAAAAACATTAGGAAGGAACATAGGTAGAATACATGTAAAAATGAAAAGACTGATATTTTGCCTGTCACATGACCAAAATCCAGATTTCGAACAGAAAAAAAAATAAAAATAGACAACGGAATCTAGCTATGGCAAGGCCCAAGAAACGCGCAGCACAAGCAAAACAGCAAAGGGCCGACGGAGGACTGGGTTTTGGCTCTGGCTACACCAATGATCACATCGAGAGAAGATCCAGATTTTGAGCCCAGAAACATGACAGATTCCAAAGATGAGAACTTGATTGGCTTCGTGTTCTCACTAGTAGACTATCCTACAGCTCAGAATATCTTTGCAGTAAGGGTTTGGATGCACGTCAGGCTGAATTTGCTGTTCAGAAGTACAAGTCACATCGATATATTCCTGCTAACATTATGATGAGCTTAGATATCCTCCATAATCCTCAGTAATGCTGTTATCTCCATGTTGTTGGTAGATTAGATATGCCAAATATGGAAATTCAGGGTCATCAGGACCCTTAAGGGTCCAAAATCCAGATTTAGGGTATCAAAATTTCTCAGAACACTAAATCTTGGGATTATATTGAGTTCACCTGGAAGCTCTCATAAATCTACGTGTACGCTCTTGATCCGTAACCACCACCTGACCACAAAGTTCCTATGGTCAAAAAAGTGGGAAAGAAGGGACTATGCAGTACACATGTACAGCGAGAGCATAATAAAACAACCAAGGGGGGGTCTGGATGGCCCACCAGGAGTACACAGGGATATACACATGAACATATCACCCGTGAAACCCATCCCTGGCAAACGTAAACGCAGAGATGTAGACGTGTTTGGACAACAGGTGGAACAGAAACTGAAAACACCAACACAAACAAGAACTCATGCCAAAACGATGTCCGACTCAGAGACGGAGGTACACGTGATGGCAGAAGCTGAGGCAATAGTATTAAACCAGCTCGAGAACTTAAGCAGAGAATTACATTGTTTTTCAGATCACCACACCTGGGGATTGAGGGTCACTGACATGGCATACAGAGTTGCTAAGAAGTTTCTACCAGAACTTGTAGAAGCAGGTGAGAAGCAATGCAATGATGGCAAGGCTGATTCCATGCGCGCACTACAGGAAACCGCCGAGTTACGCTCAACAGTCAAAGATCTCGCCAAGGCAGTCAAAAGTCTAATAGCATGCCAAGAAGCAACACCAATGCTGAACGGAGAGAATCTTAGAGGACACCCAGAAGTTCAAGGGGCAAAGACAGTCATAGCAACAGGACCGATCTACAAACCAGTCAGAAATACCACAAACAATGCCAAATTCTCTACACAGACTCAGCACACCCAACCTAGAACACCAAAAGACCAATACCACCCTGCTTGACTTATTGTCATACTGCGTGGAGAAAAGATCAACTCCATGCACATGAACTCATGCAAAATAGTCAATGCAATAAACAACAGACTGTCACAATCAGAACATGCTAAGCACCTATGCGTTGCATCCGCTCACTACAACTACAATCAAAACCTGGTTATCATGATGAGGGCAGACCAGAGAGGAGAGGAACTGAGACAGCATGCAGAGGAGTTTATAGACATCTTTGGGGTGCTGGCACACACCATTGAGATGATTACAGATGACAGGAGGTACAAAGTCAGAATAAACAGAGTCTTGATAGGAAGGAGGGAGGAAAATGGACTATACACCCCCAAAGAACTGATGGAGGAAATTGAACAATTCAACCCAATCATGTCAAAGGTCACGCTGATAGGCAAGCCTAGATGGATGAGAGCCGAAATGAATCTAAGATTGAAAGACTACTCATCAATAGTACTGGAGTTTGTGAAGGAGGAAGACGCAAAGACCATGATAGCCGCAAAGTATGTGGCTATGTACATGGACTTTTGTGAGGTCATACATCATGCGGACAGACCACCAGTCCTACAATGTAGCAACTGCTGGACATTAGGCCACTACATCTCCAGATAATGCCATATCTGCGCAAAGAACCACAATGAGAAGGAACAGTCAAAACAAAGAACATCAGATGGATAAAAGAGTAGATGGTGAGGGAAAGGAAGACAAACAGTGGGAGAAGAGGGATGAAACAAAATGCGCAAACTGTGGAGGTGAACATCCAGCAATGGAGAGGAACTGCCCTGAAAGAAGAAGATTCCAAATGATAGCAAGAGAGCGAGAGGGAGGAAGGACAGAAGGGGGTATAGTAATAAGGAAAAGGAGAGCAGGGAAGGAGAAGACAAGTGAACAGTGCACTGGTGGTGTAGAAGGGAGAATAGGGGAGAATAGACCGGCACATGAGAAGCTGAAGGTGAAGGGGAAGGACAAGAATACAAACAGGTATATGGCGCTTGAAAGCATACTGAACTAGCAGGAGGATGGGAGTTGGGTGGACATGGCCATGGAGGGACAGGAAAGCATGGAAGAAATGATCCAAAGTAACGTCCAATTAACATGAAAACAAAACCCATTTGTATAGCACAGCTAAACACTAATAGTAGCAACATGGCGTGCCACACCATGTTGAACACATTTATAGAAAAGTTTGACATAATACTAGTTACAGAACCATGGTGGGGGGAGATAGGCAATTGGACACGCAGACCAGCAGCACTGGGAGCATGGACCCCTATACCACTGACAACAAAAATACCCAGAGACAAAAGACCAAGAGTAATGTTGTACACAAAAAAATGACAGAACTTTGTGGTAACACTAAAATCAGACCTTGCTGATGACCTAGACATACAGGTACTCAACATAACTCAAGCCAATTATCCAACAGTCACCATTATCAACATATACAACCAACCAAGGAGTTGGGATCAACTACCTAAGCAGAACAATGCATTGACGCGGTTACAAGGAATTGAACTACTAACAGGCAGACCAATAATCATCAGTGGAGACTGGAATCAAAATCATCCCATGTGGAGCAAGAACAACACAACACCATCAGAGAAGACACAAGAGCTAGTAGAATGGCTCCAAAATCACAACTTCAACTTGCTTAACAAGAAGGGACAGTGTATATATCACGAACACCAGAGAAGAGGGGCCACATCAGTATTAGATCTCACATGGGCAAACACAGAAGCCCAAACGTTAGACACAGCAAGAGAGTGGGCAATAGACCTGAGTCTAGCATGCGGCTCTGATCATTTTGCACTGAAATGGATCATAGATCATGGCACCACCAAAATACAGAACATATCTGGAAGCAGATACAACTTCAAGGATACAAAATCAGCAGAATAGCAGGAAATCTTTATAAGAGAAATGGAGAAAGATGCAGAAAGGTGGGAGGAATTACAGAATTTGGACACTAACTGCACACCCATGCAGCTAGACCAGGACATAGAAAAGATAATGGAGGCAATGAGGAAGGCAATGGAGGAGACAGCAAAGGAGAGGAAACCTTCCAAAAAAGCGAGACCATGGTGGTCAGAAGAACTCAGCCAAGCAAACGACAAGAGAATAGCATTACAAGAAGAACAACGCAGGCACGTAGAGGAGTGGGGAACACAGAACAATGAGATAAATGGTAAAATACATAAGATCACTAACTACTTTAGATGGCTTTATAAGCACAAAAAGAGGAAGTGGATAGATGACACCCTCATGGAAACAACACCAGAGAAGATGTGGGGGCTGAGAGGATGGTCCAAAGGAGTGAGAAATTACCCTTCTCTAGCAATCAGACGGCAAGATGGCAGCATGGTGGTCAAATACAAAGACAAGTGTGACACACTAAGAGAAGCTTTATTCAAACCGCCACCAATGTTAAGAGACAATGACCCACCTGAACTAGATAGGAGACAGCCAAATAAACAAGAACACATTAAACTGATGCGCAGGGAGGTAAAGGAGGCTATATATTGCCAAAGCATAAAAAAGGCACCAGGGATCAGCCAACAACCTTTTAATACGGACCGCTGGGCATGGGAAGTAGAAGAGAACATAATATTTGTGCTAATGCACCATTGTTTAGAGTCAGGGTATCACCCCAAACCATGGAGAAAGGCAGTAGTGGTGGCGCTGAGGAAACCCAAGAAACTCAACTACTCTGAATCCAGAGCATACAGACTAATCCAGTTGCTAGAATGCCTAGGCAAGGTACTGGAGAGCATAATAGCGAGAAGAATCGGCTACATGGTAGGAGAAAGAGACTTTGTCCCACCCACACAATTTGGTGGATGTAATAGCAGCACAACAGATGATGCGCTGACACATATAACAGACATGCAAATGGTGAGAGCTTACAATATAGTAACATTAGTACTCACATTTGACATATCAGGTTTCTTCAACAACGTGAATCACAATAGATTTCTATGCAAAATGAGGAGAAAAGGGATACTGTTGAGACTGGTCTGGTGGACTGCATCATTCCTAACAAACAGACAGGCAGCAGTATGCCTTGATGGGAGTAGAGGGGATATGAAACCAGTCAAGAATGGTATCCCACAAGGCTCCCCGGTATCACCAATTCTCTCAATAATTTACGGTAGCAAAATTCTAGAACTGATGGAAAACAGACACAACCATAGACGTAATTGTACAAATGCAAGATACAGGAAGGTCAACCCAACAGACACAACATTCCACATGTATATCGACGATGGGACGCTCATGGTTTCGTCAAACATGCTGGGCATGAACGTAAAGATATTGAGGGAGGATTTTATATTTGTAAATAGTTGGCTAACACGAGTAGGACTATCTACAGCACCAGAGAAAACAGAACTCATGCACCACTTGTGAAGAAGGGATAACAACTACTCACCAGAGATCAGACTCCCGATGCCTGATGGATTGGAAACAGCAATAAAGGCAAGGGAAACAATCAGAATACTAGGACTACACATTGACAGGAAACTCACCTTCAACCAACATGTCCAGAAGGTGGCACAGAAGGCAAAGAATGCAGTAACAGGAACAAAGATGCTAGCAAATACATTACAGAGCATGAGTCAAGCACAACTCCAGACAATGTACAAAGCATGCGTTGTACTAGTGATGACGTATGCAAGCCCAGCATGGTAGGCGGGTAAGAAAACGCACATGGGTAAACTGATGAAAGTACAAAACAAAGCTCTAAGACATATAGCAGGAGCATTTAGGACAACACTGGTCAAGGCTTTGGAAGTAGAACTGTTGATACTGCCGATTGAGATCACGATGGATATGTCAATAGAAGGATATGCGTGGAGGTTACATAAGCTAAAGAACACTAACCCTGTGATAGAATGCCTACCAGATGAGTGGAAACAAGGAAGTCCGGCAACTAACCCACTACCACTACCACCTAAGAGGAAGAAGAGGGACAAGACACATACAAAAGACACACAACTTGACAGAGTGGTAAGGACAACATTTAAACGGTGGGAAGGGGAAAACATCAACCCGTTTATCTCGCCGCCATGGTGCAGAACAGCAAGCAACTACAGACATAGACTGACAATCACAGGTGCACCAAAAGAGTGTAAGAAAAATGTGGAAGCAGAAAAACACAACAAGAGACTGAAGGATATCAAAAACAACAAGTCCAGGATAGTGATATATTCTGATGGCTCAATGTAGGAAGAGAGCGGCAATGGAGCCAAAATAGTAGGATGGGGCATAGTGGGATACTACTAAGGTGAGGAAGTCTTTGTAGGAAGGGGGGGCCTAGGCAAGAAGGTGGAGGTGTATGATGCCAAAATGGTAGAAATAATGCAAGGAACAAAAGCGGCTATGACATATGCCAAGGCACACAGGCAAGTGAAACACATACACATTTTTGCTGACAATACAGCTGCAGTGACATCTGCATATGAACTAAAATCAGCACCAGGCCAAACACAGATGATCAACGTCACATACGCAATCGACAAATTTCTAAAGGAATGCAATGAGCAAACGGTTAGCTTGGAATGGTGCCCAGGATATGAAAAGGTAATGGGTAATGAGCGAGCTGATAAATAAGCAAAATTGGGAGCGGAAATATGGATGCAAGATCACACCACCCTCACACATGCAAAGAGGAAACGGAAGGAGGACTCACTTGAAAAGTGGAGGGAGACATGGCGCAAGACACCCCCAACAGATGGATTTGCGATTGCAAACAGATTTCCCCCCAGATGGAAACCATGGGAACATGCCATTCACACACCAAGGGAGGTATACAGCAGGCTAACGCAATGTCAAACCAAACATGCATTCATAGGTGAATATTACGCAAAGTTTGTACCTAATAAATCTACAGGTTGCCCATGTGGAGAGAGGTACTAGATGAGGGAACATGTGATACGAGACTGTCCAAGATACAATGAATACCGAAACATACTACACAAAGCCAACAAAGAGATGGAACTGGGAATCCTCCTAGGCACCAAAAATGGACTTGAAGCAATGGCCAAGTTCCTCAAGAAGATAGGAGCCTTCACAAAGACCAGCACAAAAAGAAAACAAAAGGAAAAGCCAATGGAAGACAATGAAGAGAACAAGGAGGGGGAAGGGAGTTGGTGGGACCAGATGGAGAGGGGAAGAGAGTTGGCAGAAGTTGTGGTGAGGGAGGACAGAGCAGAAGAGGGATAGAAGGGAACTGGAAGAAGAAGACAATACAAGATGGAACAAGGAGCGAGGATCAAATGTTATGGAGGGTCAAGGTAACCTGCATACGCAGATACACTGACAGGACATAGGAAAGGAACGGGGTGGGTAGAAGGTGGAGAGGCCATGGACAGGCAACAGATCACCTGAACTCTAGGTCCCAGAGGAGAAATTTTGCGATTTGCATCAGCCAAACATTCACATCACACAAAACTCTGTGAGGAGAGCTCTATCACAAAACACTAAAGTACTAGCACACCACTGCACTCAAAGACTATACTATACCACAGGAGTAGAGTACAATACTTACTTTACCCCTGCCTCTTAGCCCTGTATTGTGGCTTGCCAGCGGATTTAAACAGAGTTCATTCATTTATTCATTCATAAATCTACATCGATTCCAATGGTTTTCAGACTTTTCCAATAATTTTTCAATGCGGTATAACATTTTCAGATTTATAAGTGCCAAGAGGTTGGTTCTTAGTGTTTTGCACTGTACTCAATAACCAGTCGGTAGAACACCCACAATCTAAGGGCAAAGGTGTCGACCCAAGGAACTGGGGCAACATTGAATTTGACAAGGCAGAAATTGAACCGCAAGTGCAACAAGAAATGATTGAGGGGTACAATCTACATTGTACTACTCCTGGCAACCCACTCAACCAGTCAGTACTTGGCAACTCTGAAAATGAAGGGTACAATCCCAATATGAGCAAGGAGGGTGAGAAAAAATCTGAAAGTGGGGATCAGGAGCTTGACACAAACACAATCTCTTGAAGAGAGTTTCTTGAATACCTGCGGGATTGCAAGATGCTGACAAGAGAACTTGACCCCCATCATTAAAGCAATCAACTGCTCACCAAAAGAGGAAGGACCGTGCTGGGTTCTTACTCTTGTCTGGTGACCTCAAAAGGTTAATCCATAAGGTAGCCAAAGGGTCTACTAGAAAATCCAAATACAAATCAGTTGTCCACAAAGCAAAAGGAAAAACTGACTAGGTGAAATCCACCAAGCCTATCACGCAAGTAGCTTGCAAGAGTGCGCTTGGCTGTGCCTTGGAACAATTAAACAAGAAGCACAAGTACCCATTGGATGACTCCTCAAGCTTGTCCTTGGATGAGGAATCAGAATCCAACCCCTTGGACTAGAGCTATAAAAGCAATGATGAATCATCAGAACCTGGCTATAGCACCTCCTCCAGCATCAATAGCTGACAATGAGGAGCCAGATGTCATTATAGATCATTGCACAATCACAGCCGCCAATAGATGCATACACTTATCAAACCAACTCCTCCAGAAAAGTATGGTAGACAAGTAGACCTCTGCGCATTCCATAAGTTCTTGACTCATGGGACTGCATATGTTAACTATGGATATGTCAAGCATTGTAGATCGGAGTTCTTGACAGGCAAAGCCTATACCTTCTACATGCAACATGTGTTGCTGAATCCTGAGAAGTAGAGTCTACAGAAGTTCTTTACAGAACTATTTAATTATTGTTTCCCAATAGACTTCTGCAACCAACAATGTACCAAGTGACAAAATTTCTTGCAAGAGAATCGATCTGTTTGAGACTATGATGCAGACCTCAATGAGCTATTCACTATTGTTGGTGCTGACAGTAAGCGCGCAAGAGTTGTGAGATTATTCAATGGGTTTTGCACACTTCTGCGCAAAGCGTTGCTTTGTGAACACTTGAATCCAGAACATACTTCCTGGAAAGCTATGATTTGCAAAGCTGAGTACCAGGAAATGGCAGAGAACGTAGATGTCCACAATACTCCGGTGCTTCATAGTCAGTAAGCCAACCACTGAGGACAGAATCATCATGAACAAAATGACAATTATGGCTGTAAGAGCAAGAATACCCCTTCATTCTGACATAAACAAAATCAGTCAAACATTGGTAGTAAATCCAATGCTATAACAGGAAACACTCCTAGCAATAATCATAAAGAGGATATCATGCCCAGAACAATAAGAATTACTCAGCTTCCAATAAGAAACAGGTTTTGAGCAGCCAGAACCTTAGCAAGAAAGAGCAAGAAGAACTAAAAGCCTCTAGAAAGTGCTTTATCTGTAAAATGGATGGGCACTTCTCACAAAACTGCCCTGATAAATCCAGACAAACCTCAAATAGCAATAAACTCCCCAGTCTCAGCGCCAATAGCATTTTCTTTTCTCAAATGGGATTTTGAGCATGTCAAACAGTTGTGAGTTGATGGCTTTGGTGAGACGACAAGTGCTCTCTCCATTGGGATGGTCAAAATAGGCAATGCCAAAGAATTCATGGACAATACCCTGGGAATCAGATGTCAACAAAGAGTACAATAGCAAAGGAGACACCATTCCTGACCTACAATCTGTGTCTGACTTGGAAAGTGAGGTTGACCCCCAGAACACCGTAACCAGTAATGATGAGGTGGGGCATATGCTAAGTAATCTCTCTATGGACTCCATGCTGGAAGAAGAGGTACTACTTGCCCCTCCAATAGAATTTGAATCAGTATACCCCTCTACCATCAAAGATGGGGAGGAAAAACTTATCATGATTGAGATAGAGGAGGGACCATGCCACCGAATGGGACACAGCATGGCTCAAAAGGCCAAATACCTTTTGGAGGTTCTTCAGCCATATCCAGGGGATCATGCAAATTTCTTACAATTCAGAGGCTGCCGTTTCCTTGCTCATGCAATGATTGATGAAAAGGAAATCTTGATCCATGACTGAGTCTTTGACACATTTGTGAGTATTGAATCTCAGTAAGTGAGGAATATTACCTTTCCCATTGGAAAATAGTATGCAGATCTACAAAGTGCACAGACAGGTGTCCCTGTTACCAACCATTCTTCATTCCAAACCTGTGTGATTGTAGACCTGGACTGCTGGAATGCCTGACAGGTCCTTGAGTCTGGTATTTCATACCAATGGGATGGTGAGCAAAGAGGCTTGCGCTGCCACTGCTTTGAGATACTTGAAGATAACAAAGTTTACTATATATATGACCACCATATCAGAATTAAAATGCCAATTGAAGCTCACCACCTTTGGAATGCTAAGTTCAATCTAGTCACATGGTACCAAAAGGAAATAAAAACTAGAATTGACAATGCTGGCATCAAAGACAGTTCTGCACATCACTGTGAAGATCCAATTGCACTACAGAAACTGTTTGAGTTGGAGAAGCCTTGCAAGAAGCCTGCAAAAGTGTCTAGTAAGAATGATCACATGGAGCTATTTGGGCAGCAAATATCCATTGGGATGTACCCAGCTATCCAATGCAATGCTACTCATGCTAAGGACTCCTCCCAGAAAGTACCTAAGCCATTGGTCATTGTTGTAAAAGTCAACAGTGAGCCAGCCCATGCTTTGGTTGACTCAGGGTCACTTGTGACTTTATCCTGGTACAGCAGCTCTGATTAAAGAAAAGAGAACTGAACTCACCTATTCTGGTCCAACTGGCTGTCCAGAGCTCACAGTCTAAGATAAACTTTGGAGCCACAGCTAAGTTTGAGTATCAGTCCATCTCTGAAGCTTGGTACTTCAATGTAATTAACCTGTCAGGCTATAACCTTATACTAGGTACACCTTGGCTATTCCAATATTGCATAACCTTTGGCATAAACCCAGCCCATGTTATAGTGGGTTCTGACCAGGCGCTCCCATTAGCTAGTAGAGGTGTTACCCTCTTAGCATCCTGCTCAATGGAGCTATATGAAGATGGTCTAGAAAAAGTACATGAAGAATTGAAACAATATGCTGATCCAATCTGTAAATTGGCAAGTGACACTCCATTGCTACCGCTTTGCACCATTAATCATGAAATAAACTTAATCAATCCTCACAGGATTTACCCCTGGTGCCCATTAAGATATTCTGAAGCAATGCAAGCCCAATGGATTGAGAAGCACAATGCATACATCAAGAGTGGGCAATGGCAAGTAACAAGCTGTAGCAACACTGTTCCAATGATGCTGATTTCTAAACCAGGCAAGTCTGGAGAGCCTCCACAGCTTTGCACCATCTTTGACCTCAGAGCTCAAAATGCAAACACAATTAAATAGTCCTTACTACTGCCTGACATCAATGGCATTCTCTGACGAGTAGCCAGAGAAAAATATAGATTGATTCTTGATGGGAAAGACACCTATGAGCAGATTTGGATCATTCCTGAGCATGTAGAACATACTGCAGTTACAACTCCTGATGGAAATATGATTAGTAACATAGTTCAACAAGGAGATTGTAATGCGCCTGCACCACTTACCAAGCCTTGATAAACTATATTTTTTCCACATACCTTGGCAGATTTCTGGATGTATACTTAGATGATGTGATCATCTACTCAGACACATTAGCAGATCACATTGAACATGTAAAACATGTTGTTGACATACTACAATGAGAAAAACTATACATGGAGCAAGACAAATTGCAGTTTTTGTGTTCTAAATTGAAAGTCCTGGGAAGAATTGTTGATGACAATGGGATCTGTATGGACTCTGATAAAGTTGATGCAAATGGAAAACACCCACCAACTGAGATTTCCTCCAAGGATTCCTAGGTGTGGCCAGATATTTGACAGACAACATTGACTGAGTAAGGATCTCTATAGGCATACTCCATCAGCTAACCAGTGATACAGTGCCTTTCTGATGGGAGTATACCCACTAGCATGCGTTTGAGGATTAAGCAACTAGCCTCTCAATGTCAAATGCATCACCGCAAACCCCTCAACTACAGCAAGTCAGCACCTCCCATCAATATGGTAATCAATGGTTGTATTACTGCTCTATTCAGCCAAACTTAACTCAGCCCAACAGAACTACCCAGTTTATGAAATTGAGATGTTAGCTGGCATTAAAAGTATGCTACGCCATTGTGACATATTGCAGGATACAAGGTTTAGATGGTATACTGATCACAAGGGATTAGTTATTCTTCTGGAGCAGAAAACTTATCTGGCCAACAGGCCTGTTGGATAGAAAAAATTACTAAATTTGATTTTGAAGTGCAATATATCCCTGGCTCAGAAAATATTTTGTTGGATGTGTTATCCCATATTTACTCACAGGATGAGCCAGGCACCATTTGCACTAGGAGCAAATATACATACCACAATGTTATCAGCAACAATGCACTAAGTGACCACCTTATCTTCATGCTTCTTCTAGTTGGAAAGGAGGGCAAAAGCATGCACTTAATGGACTTGCCAAGGGACATGGACAGTGTGGAGGCAGGGCCTGTGCTGGAGCAAACAGAAGGGCTTGATAGCTGTCAGGAACTATTGTGAGAGGTACAGGACCTGGTTGCAATTGATGGAGATGATAATCTACCAATGGAAGTGACATCACCAGTGCCACAGATTTGAAAAAGGCAGCAGAGAAAGCGCAAGGAGGTTCTGGGTGCAGACACTGGTTGACCTGAACTATTCAAAGAACTTGCAGCCAGAATGTCCTGGAGTTTTGTGCTAAAGAGCCCTCAGCAACAAAAGGAGAGTGAGGGTACAATGGAAAAGCTTACCATTTGCATCCCAGCATGTAAGACAACTACAAGCAATACTACTGATTGATCACAAAACACTGAACTAGATTCAAGGCATGAGCAGAGATGTCCATGCATATTGCCAATCATGCATAGTGTGCTGTCAGAACAAACCTTCAAATCAACAGCCCTACAGGACCCTAAACCACTTTCTACCCTGATGCAGCTCTGAGAGGTTATTAGAATTGACTTTGTAGGACTGTTTCTGGAATCTAAGGATTGAAATACAACATTTGATCAGATAATGGTCATAATACATCTGCTCACCAGTATGGTACATTTAGTCCCAAGCAAGACTATATACACAGCACAAAACATTGCTGAGCTAGTATTTGCAGAAGTATACAAGCATTATAGGCTATCAAAAGCCATTGCCAACAATTGAGACTCATAGTTCACAAATATATTTTGGACTCATTTGAACTCACTAATAGGCATGCAACTGAGGATGTCCACTATATATTACCCTGAAACAGACAGAGCAACTGAACGGGCAAATCAAACCATAATGCAAATGATAAGAATATGTATTGGCAACACTCACAAAGACTGGGTTTCTAAGTTATCTGCGACTGAATTTGCAATTAACTCAGCAAGGTCAAATAGCACTGGATATGCACCTTTCTTCTTGAACATGGGCAGGATGCCTTGGGCCATGGTGTGGAATAATCCACCAGCAAGTGAGTTTCCTGGTGTCTGCATATTTGCACAGAGACTGAAAATTGCTATAATGGCTGCACACAATGCCATTCTTATGGTGCAAGTCAAGCAGACAAGGAATGCTAATTAGGAGTGTTAGCCAGTACCTTTTTAACAAGGTGACTTTGCATATGTATCAACTAGGAATATGAGTTTTCCCAAAGGGATGCCATGCAAGATGATACCAAAGTTTGTAGGGCCTTATTTACTTCTCGAGAACTATGGAAACTTTTCATTTAAGATGCAGTTACCTACTCATATGCTTTGACAAGGTATACATGATGTGTACCACACATTCTTACTTTGAATTCACTACCCAAATGATGACCAACGTTTTCCTGGAAGCTTGTTTTCACAAATTGTGACTAAGACTGAGCCTGAACATGAAACTGAGTGGGTGGCAGATAAAATTATAAACCATGCCAGTCTAAAGATTGACTCAATTTTCAAGGCTCTGTGGTGCTCTGAAGACTGCACTTGGCTCTTCTATGACCAGGTTTAGAACCTCAATTTATTGCAGCCATACCTGAAGGCACAGAAAGTGGGCCATATTTCTGAATTACCAACAGGCACTGGAAAATCTCCCCTGGATGACCCTTAAATTTACTTAGGGGCTATTCAATTTGACCTATTTAAAGGCCCAATCTCTCAACTATCAAGCCCAACAGTCCTTCACCACCAACTCCCAACCACCTGATCTTTACCTCTGCTTATGCCACTTCTTACCAATTGCTATTGATTCCATCAGCTCTCTACTATGTCTTGCTGTCCAAAGAACCATTATAAACCACACCCTCTCCTTGCTGCTTGTTCAGATGGTCTAATTCAACTCTCCTTCATTGACTCTAATTTTGTGGTGCACCCCCTCCAACTTTGCAAGTATATTTGCTATAACAATGATGTATACCGCCGCAATATCACTACCAACACCTATGTACCAGCTGGCTATGCTGAGTTTGCAGCTGCCTACAATGTATTCAAGGGGAACAACTTCTGCAAGTTTACTACCTGGGATAAAACAACTTTCTCTTACAATATCGACAATTTCTCCATTTCTCCTAGCATTCTCATGTTCCCCTACTGCAACCCTCACTACAATGACCTCTGTGTCTTTGGCATTATCAAGCCCAATGGCAATATTGACACTACTTGTTGGGACATAACCCAAGATGCTCTCCTCCATCTCCATTGCAATGCTGTTTGCAATCAGGCCTGTGCTAACTCCTATTGTGAAGAAAAGGCCTTGAAGAAGCGCTGCTATGAGGAAGCAACTCCCAATGGCTTCAGTGTTGGTAGCTTCTCCAAAACTGGGTCTAGCCAAAGGAGCTACAAGCACAAATGCTCCAGCAGCTGCAAAGAACCCTTGGCCTTACTTGAGCACATAGCCAATGACAACAACAACGACAACAATGACCTGATGGCTGAAGAACAGACTACTGCTTAGTTACTCTAATTTGATTCTTCCTCCATTCTATTTGACTTGTGCCTTAGCACCCAAAACCCTATGTCATTGCTCTTATTGATTCTCTATTTTGACATCATGCCTTTAAGCTTGGCTATACTTTTGCTTACTTCTTGATGACTCCTAGATCATTCCCTACACTTGTCTAAGCATTCTTCACCTTGCTCTTGATACCTGGAGGGCATATGTAGTGATCATGACCAGATCACCCCCTTTTGGACTTCACTTTGTTTATTATTTGTCACTAAGTGTCTGCCTGCTAAGAACTCATTTGATATATTATATAGCTACAAGTATATGAACCTGCAACCATATGTTTGTTAGTGAGTTCTTTCTAATTGCAGAGCTTACAACTGTTTTTTCTTGTGCAAAAACTCTATCTCTTTCATGTGACCTCATTGTGACTACATGCTGTAGTTACAACATGTAGTTGAGGTGTTAACTACTATTGATATTTATTTATTATGCAACTTTTTTTTTGGAGTAACATTGATAGTAGCAGTAAAGCCAACACCCTGGGTATTCCCCTACCACCCATTTGAGGAACTGCATCACTCTTTACTTGAGTCTATCAGGTCTTCCTTCAGTAGTCTTTGGAATACAGTAAAAAATAGAAAAGCCAATGATATGAGAAGCACTATATCAAGTAGAAAATTAGGCTTAGTTGTCATACCTGGAACAAATTAGTGACTATATATTGTTAGAAACCAGTACTTGTGAGCTAAGAATAGTTTATAAGTAGGTTCCCTCAGTCTTGTATAAAAAACTCTATTAACTGTACCTAAGAACAGTTTATAGTATGTTCTATAGGTATAGTTAGTTCATAATTAAGTCCATAGTGCTGTTGCAATTACTCACTCCTCAGTCCGGTATAAGAAACTGAGGGGCTTGTCTATAGCAGTGATGAATATATATCTATATAAAATGCGACAATGCCTGGGAATTTGATCTACACTCATGCAAATGATCTACTGATGATTATAAAGTTGCGATTTTGTTCAGTGGCTGACTAAAAATTGGTCAGTGCTTAGGTAATTATTACCTAACAAGCTGGGTTCAAAAGGGAGCTAGCTGACTTTTAAATTTAAAACTGAGTGACATTTTTGTGCCCATGGTCAACTCAAGTTGTTGCCACACTATAAAGCAAGTACTCCCACTGATAAACTCTGAATTTTGCATAGATATTTCATCCTGTAAGTGATTTTGAACCTTGACTATTTAGTCACTTTCAAAGTTGTGGCCACACTCCAAAGTAAGTACTTCTACTGATTGATTGATATTGACACACATTGAATTAGGCATAGATAGCTTTAGAGATATTTTCAATAATGACATTCCTTTTAGTGGAGTTACTGTGGTTTTTAGAGGAGATTTCCATCAAATCCTTCCAATTGTTCCAAGAGGACTCAGACAGCAGATAATTGCTGCTTCACTTAAAAGAGGGAGGCTTTGGAATCACATTGAAGTTCTTTACTTAGTTCAAAACATGAGATTGGAGCAGACTCCTGATAATATTGCTCATGCAGCATAGTTATTAAATGTTGGTGCTGAAAGGATTTTAGGGCCTGGAGAAACACTTCAACTTCCTGCAGCCATGATCTGTGATAACAATTCTATCACTGGATTGATTTCTTCCACTTATCCTAATATAGATCATTCTCAAAATGATCAGTATTACTTGGACAGGACTATTCTTTCTAGCAAGAACTCTGATGTAGATGATATCAACTCAGAGGTTTTGCGGAGATTTCCAGAGGAAGTAAAGATCTTGCAGAGTGCAGATTCTGTTCAGTCAGATAATGGAAACCCTAATGGCCTTGCATTATATCCTATGGAATATCTCAACTCTTTGATTGCCAGTGGATTGCCTTTGGCCAAATTAGCTCTAAAAGTTGGTGTTCCTGTTATGCTGCTCAAAAATCTGGATCCAACTAAAGGACTTTG
>JAGGAP010000226.1:0-48968 GCA_017657235.1 Termitomyces sp. T73sscA | reverse complement strand
TCCAAGTCCCCAATGGCCTCTCTGGTGTTCTTCATCAAGAAGAAGGATGGCTCCCTACGACTGGTCCAGGACTACCGCGTGCTCAACGCAATGACCGTCAAGAACCGCTACCCCCTTCCTCTCATCTCGGAGCTCATCAACAACCTCCAGAGCGCACGTTACTTCACCAAGTTGGACGTCCACTGGGGCTACAACAACGTGCGCATCCAAGAAGGGGATGAGTAGAAGGGGGCGTTCTGGACCAACCGCAGACTGTTCAAACCCCTCATCATGTTCTTTGGCCTCACCAACAGCCCCGCCACCTTCCAGACTATGATGAACAACATCTTCCAGGATCTGATCACGGAGGGCGTAGTGTGCATATACCTCGATATCCTCATATACACTAAAACCCTAGAGGAACATCGTTGCATCACTCAAGTCATCCTGGACCGCCTCTGCCTGCACCAGCTCTACCTCAAACCGGAGAAGTGCGAATTCAAACAGACCCACATCAAGTACTTGGGGCTGATCATCTCACACGGTACGGTGGAGATGGACCCGGTAAAGGTGGCTGGCATTGCACAGTGGCTGGAGCCCTGGAACCGGAAGGAGGTGCAGGCCTTCTTGGGCTTTGTGAACTTCTACCGGAGGTTCATCTGGGACTTCTCGCACCACGTGCGCCCTCTGTTCAACCTCACCGGAAAAGATGTGGCATGGAGCTGGGGTCAACACCCTCAAGTCCGCGGTGACCTCCAAACCGGTCTTGGTGTTCCCAGATGACAACCGCCCCTTCCGCCTCGAGGCCAATAGCTCCGACTTCATGACGAGCGCAGTCCTCTCCCAGGAGTTTCCAGAGGACAGTAAGTGGCACCCGGTGGCTTACTACTCCAAGAGCCTCAATGCCGTGGAATGCAACTACAAGATCCATGACAAGGAGATGCTTGCAATCATCCAGTCCTTGGAGGAGTGGCGCCATTTCCTGGAAGGGGCCTGGCACAAGTTCAAAGTCTGGACGGATCACATGGGTCTCTTCCACAATCCTAACTACTGGTGCTTCTTCTTAATTGTAAGTGGCTAGGCTGGCAGTATAAAAAGTAGTTGGAGCAGCAAATGGCTCCAGTCAGAAAGGGATGATAGGGTGTAATCAAGAATCTGCAGAAGGTTGATTGATACAAAGTAGGGGATGGGGAGCTGTATTATGTGCATGAATCCATGAAGTCAATTGATCCAGTTGGCAAAGTCTTCATTGTTGGCAAGGTCAGAAGGGGGGTTGCTAGGTTGTGGGGGTTATCTAGAGAGCCTATTAGGTCATAGAAGGTGCCTTTGACATGTACAAGTTCAAAGTAGAATATAAGAATGGCAACCACCCATCTATTTATGCTAGCGGAGAGCTGTATGTCAGGATTCTGCAGCATATCTTTAATGTATCTTGCATCTACTTCAACAATGAGGTTGTGCATGCCAATTAGATACATTTTTAGCACCTGAAAAGCTCTAAAGAGCCCATAAAGTTCAAGCTTAGGTTGGCTATAGCAAGCTTTCCTGTTGTTAAGGGCATTAGAGCCAAAGCAATTATAACAATATTGGCAATGATTGTTGCTAAGACATTGACACAAAAAGTAACCAACAGCAAGGTATAAAGTGTCTACCACCAAAATAACTGGGTCTGGTGATAGGTAGTTGATTGGTACAAGAGGCTTGGCATCTTGGAGTGCCTTGACCAAGTCTTGTTGAGCGGCAAGCTGGTCTGGGCCAAATTTAAATGGGGTGTTAGCATGTGTGAGGCAACTGAAATGGTAGGCACAATGGGCAAAGTTTTTGACAAATATATGGAGGATGCCTATAGTGCCCAAAAAGGTGCATATCTCAGAGAGGTCATAGCAAGGTCCCCAGTGCTCCAGAAGGACTAGGTGACTTTTATTGGGAATGCAACATGACCAAGGATTTTAAAATGGAGGAGTTCTTGATGTGTCAATTACAGTGGCAACCTCTTGAAAAGGTTGGTATGGTGCACTTAACACTACTATTGGGGTCACTTATAGTGAGGGTTGTCTTATTGTCAATAAGGGTAGGACTACAGAGCATGCTAAAACATCAAAGAGTTAGCCAAGTAATAAGCCATAGGCAGGTGATTGTAAGATGTGGACTTGCAAATAGAAAGTCAGGTCACCAATAGTGCACAGCACATTCTTGGGAGACCTAGCAACCTGTTAATGGTACCATTAGCAGATTGCATATTCAAAATGATAGAGGGGTCATGGACCGGTCCTAGCTTGTTGGTGACCTCTGCCATTATAGAGATAATTTGACTGCTGCTGTTTACAATGGCTTCTACTTCACTCTTGTTGTCAATGGTCACCCATAATAGATCTTATGGCTTGAAAACCATATGCACAAGTAAGTATTGCAAAGTCTTGTCCTAGGCTAATGGACGTGATGTAAGTTTCTATTGAGTTGATAGATGTGACATTTACAAGCTGGTCAGTTGAAAGAGAGATGTGGTTGGCAGCAAAGTTACTAGTGGATTGTCAGCACTGAATTCTGGTAAGGCATTGTCAATGTTATTAACTTTAGCAAGAGTGGTCGTTAATGGTTGCCTAAATGTAACAGCAGTCTTTACCTGATTCTTAACATTTGACACAATAGAGCACAATTCTTTTACTGACAGAGTTACTGGGGTTGACATTATGTGGCTGAATACATGGTTAAATTTTTCAATGTCAAAGATGGGTGCAGTGGGATGGTAGGTGCCATCAGTTCTTTTGTCAGGCACAGCAAAGATACATTGGGCAGAGGCAGCATAGCAGTTTAGTAAACCAGCATAGGAGTGAAGGAGTGGTTGAGCAGCAGGAAGCTCTGAAGCAGTAGGCATGAAATTGGTAACTGGAACAGCAGGAAGTGATAGTGGAGCAGCAGCAGCTGAACTAGATATGGGCTTGTATTGTAGTTCTTTAAAGGCTGCTTAGGCTGTTTGATTTTTACCCCATCAAAAACCTGATTCTTTAGCACATTGATTTCTTGTTGTAGCGAAGCAATACATTCTTTGTAAGAAAGAGCAGAATGATCAGCAGCAGTATCAGATGGCAAGATCTTATGGATAAGTTGTTGCTGAAGGGCTTGATCACTGGTGATATTAGTGGCTGCAGTCACCAAGGAGTTGGGATTACGCTTGTGCCATTTATCTATGTGCTCTTAATAGGACTTCAGCTCAGAATAATTTGGGATACTGGCATTAGTTGGCATGACAACCTTGCTGTTGATGGCATAGTAGATGCATCCTTGGCAAATGTACTGCTCCAAGGTGGTGCAGCAACTGCATATTAATGAGCCTCCCACAGGTTCTTATGCAGAAAGGGCCACAGCTTCAGGATAGTTCTTACCTTGAAGACTTGGTAATATTTTTAGATCCTTCCTTATCAACCTCTGCCAGCCAGCAATATGCTAATTAACAGCCTACTGACAAGTCACATGACCAAGTCACATGCCTCTGCTCTTGCTGCACCTTCCCTGCCTTGCTGCACAATGCCTCCAACAGCCCATAAACAAAGTCTACTTCTCACATGCCAAGGCCACATGCTGTCACAATACTTCTGCCTTGTCACCCACCTCTCCTGCTACACAGTGGGCAGCCTCCCATGCCAAACTGCTTCTACTATCTTTGATATGTCAAAGCTGGCATTTGATGGAATAATAGAAGCCTTAATCAGATTGATAGCCTGTATCATTTATGCCATGCTTGCTGACTAATAGATAGCTTGAAAACATCATTTGTTTCAGCATTTGCTAATGCCTCCTCTTAGCAACATTTCTCTGATGACATTCCTCTGCGACAATCAGTTTGGTTGATTGATGGTCAGTAAAAGCTTGCTGACTCTTCCATTTTTGGACTTCTTTCATTTCTATAATTTTGGTATAACTCACGGTTTTTTACCTACCTTTTCCTCAAATATTATCTCTAACCATTGCCATGTCTTATATTGCCAATGCCTTGGCATCTTGCCTACAAACCTTTATGCCTAGCACTTACAGCTAGGATTTAGTAGCTCTTTGTAGCTAAGCACTTCTCCTTTCTTACCATCTTACTTTAGCATTTTTTGCTAACTGCTCTTGGTGACTGACAGTTTGTAGCTTGTTTATACCCAACAGGCTTTAAATTTTATGAAAATGATGAGCCTTCCACAGTTTCTTATTCAGAAAGAGCCACAGCTTCAGGATAGTTCTCACTTTGGAGACTTGGTAATATTTTTGGGTCCTTTCTTATTGACTTCCACCAGCCAGCAATATGCTAATTAACAGTCCACCAACAAGTCATGTGCCTCCACCTTGCTGCCCATTGTCTCCAACAGCCTATAGACAAAGTCTACTTCTCATGCACCAAGATCACATGACATATTACATGCTGGGTCACAATACTCCCATCTCTCCTGCCAGATGGTGGGCAGCCTTTCATGCTAGCAACTTCCACCATCTTTGATATGTCAAAACTGGCATTTGATAGAATGCTAAAAGCCTTAATCAGATTGACAGCCTGTATTGTTTATGCCATGCTTGCCAACTGATGGACAGCTTGGAGACATCATTTGTTTTGACATTTGCTAATACCTCACTTAGCCTCCTCTTAGCAACATTTCTTTGATGATATTTCTCTGCAACAGCCAGCTTGGTTGATTAATGGTCAGCAAAGGCTTGCCAACCCTTCTATTTTTGGACTTCTTTCATTTCTGCAATTTTGGTATAATTCACAGTTTCCTACCTACCTTTTCCTCATATATTACCTCTAACCGTTGCCTATGCTCTTGGCAACTTTGACAAGTTTGCCATCTTTATTTTGTATAAATATTTTACTTTTTATTAGTATTAGAAACAGAAGAAATTGTACACATTTCTGCCCACAACTATCTTCATCAGAGTTCAGATCCCTAAGCAACTTTACTCCTCTAAGTTGTTTTAGCATCTCTCTCTCTTGGCACTTGTCCTTTAGTGCCTCTTCTCTTAGCCTGTGCAGTGCCATTCTGGCACCTTTAGTCTTACATTGCCAATGCCTTGGCACCTTGCCTATGAACTTTTATGCCTAGCATCTACAACTAGGATCTAGTAGCTTTGTGTAGCTAAGCACTTCCTCTCTCTTGCTGCACTACCTTGACGTTTCTTGCCAACATCTCTTAGTAACTAATAGTTCATAGCTTGTTTATATATCCAACAGGCTTCAAATTCCATAGCAAGTTTCTGAGACCTGTCCAGGACTCTTGCAAAACTACTTATCCAAAAGGTCAAGTCACTGCCTACTCAGACAGCACTGGTGGTCTGTTGTTTAGTGTATTGCTGGCTAGTGAAAGTTAATAAGGGAGGACCAAAATTATTACCAAGTTCCCAAGATGAGAACTATTCTAAGGTTGTGGCCCTTTTTGCACCAGCACCTGTGGGAGGCTCATCAATGCTCTAGGAGTGCTTGGAGGATTTGAGAAATGATATTTGTAGTCTGGCAGAGTCCAGCAAATTTGGTGGTGTAGAGGGTCAGAGAAGCTTGAGTGGCCTGTATCTGAGCTTCCAGAGCAAGCAAACAAGTTCAGGTATTGTCTTCAGAGGCTAAAGCACTGGAAAGAGTGGCTGAAGAGACTGATTGAGTCATGGAAGCAAGAAAGCAAGCAAATCAGTGGAGGAGTGACTTCTAGGGGCTGGAAGGGGTCCAAGCAAGCTAGAAGGGGCTCCCAGACCAAAGCTAGAGAGTTCTTCTGCTGTAAGGGTGACTTCTGGAGGCTGTGGCTAAGTCACACAACTGGCAGAAGGAGATCTCAAAGTGTATTCTGTTAGAATCTGAATCTAATTAAACACAGACACAATCAGTATCTGATCCTCAGTCTGTAGTACAATTGACTGTATTCTGTACCTAGTTAAACACAGACACAATCAGTATTTGATCTATGGTACAGTAAGTCTCATGTCCATAAATCTAATTACAAAGTAACTCACCCTCAGTCTGTAGTACAATCAACTGAAAGTATCATCTATCCAAGAACTCAGTATATATTTTTTCTTTGCTTTGTCTGTTAGCGCAACAATGGGTGTAATATGTGTGATAAGTTTACAGTCAGGCACACTTATAGTGGCCATTCCACTTGAACCTCAACATATTTAGTACTATCCAAAGTTTTACAAGCATAGTTACACACTTGGCAGAGGGAGATCCAAAGAGAACAACTCCGAGAACTTCCTATACCAGAAGCAATGCTTCCAAGGCTCTGGATGTGTGAGAACTACTGTATAGAACAACAGAAAGCCTCAACCCTAACCTGAAACACTGAAAACTTACAAGTTGTCCCAAAGAGGAAGTGGCTGTGCTAGAGGGTCTGATACTAATTGAATTAGACAGAGTACAAATAAAGCTAGAGTCTTGAACCTTGTACCAGTAGACAGAGCTTGGAAAGATGCATAAGGAAAAATCATAGCAGGAATGATTGAAGGAGGATTAGAGGGCAAACAGGAGGAATGAAATGGGGAGTCCCCTGACATCAGGCATCTCTTGACAATAGTGTAAAGAAGATCTTCAGCTGCCCTCTATCCACACTTTCCACTGCTCTGTTGTCACTTGTGCTTCCAGCATACTCCTTATTGTCCCTGCACATATGCAATGCTGACAGTCTCAACCACTTTGTGACTTCAAGCACTATGTTCAGAATTATGCTAATGTCAATTAGTGTGCCATCCTTTGTGAATCATGTAGGGCTGCTGCACATCCACACTATTACCCTAGCAGACATGGCAATGCAGAAGCAGAGTGGATGTATGCTGTCAGCAGTCCAAGGTAGTTGAGGAGAAGGAGGCCAAGGTAGAAGCCAGTGCATTGTGAGCTAGAGACAGAGCAACAAGCCTTGCACTGCTGATGCCATCTACACAGCAGGTGAGCATGTCCATCTGGCATCCTTCTATTATCTAAAAACTAATTATGAAAAGTCACAAGTATATATGGGGCTTAATTAACAGATGTATATGGTCATATTAGTATATTAATCAACAAGTACATAAAGTTATATTAGGATTATAATGGTTGTTCTATGAGTGGATCTGCAGGCCTGTTGTTTGCTGCAATCTAATATGACTTGTATTTAGTTTTACAATTAAATATTGAAAAAAATTGAGCTATTATATTTGGTGAAATGTCAATTTCTTATTCTGATCTTGATGCTCACTTGTTCTCTCTTATTATGTCCCCTCATCTTTCTTGTCCCAGCTGTCACAAGGTTTTTGATTACTCCTGCTGGCCTATCAACACATAAACATAAGTGTAGGCCTCTGCAATTCAAGTCAGTTTAAGTGCTTCATCAATTCAAGGAAAGAAAAGCTGGTGATTCAAAACATGGTGGGAGTTAGAGAGCAAGAATGGAAGAAGACTCTGAAGAAGAAGCAGGACCATCATAGAAACAACTGGAGGTGATGGCATCTGTAATGTAGAAATTCTTTCATTTGCTTGTAATTTTATCTGGAGTGAAAAATAATTAGTCTAGCTCAGAAGATTTTATGCATGAAATTAGAACACACAAGAAGGCCCATTACCATTCTCTTCATCCATCTGGTAGACCAAATTATACAATCTGACTTCCAAAGTGCTACCTGGATTTGATGCTCCACTACCACCTGCAGCAATTTGTAATCTATCACTCATTCATGATCTGTTACCTAGTACAACAGCCTCATTTCAAGAAGCTATCCACAGTTCTTCTCCAGACTCAGTTTCCTACTGTATTGAACCAAATACATAGCTTTGGTATTTATCATGTCTATTCTGGAGGTCAACCATTATTCACTTCAGAGGAGTTTTATTCTTTTGCTCATATCTTTGATGCTTCTACATTTACAAGTAAGGGAAGCTCTGAGTCTGGCTGAACATGGTGGAGCCTTCTTGATATGACTATGGGTGCTATAAAGACAGCTTCTAGTTATTTTGCACCATTGAAGAATTCTACAACATTTCTTCTTAGAGATTGGCAGTTGTCAGGATTAAATCTCAAGTGAGATGCAGAGATCAATCATTTTGTTCAAGATGATTGGAACACTACTGAGCTGAAGAATTTTAATGCTAGAAGGGAGAGTAGATGACTTGATAAGTTTAGAGAGGCAGCTTTATTACCCTTTCTCAGCAAGTGATGGATAGATTCAAGCAACACTTAGAATTTCTGTACCATGTAATGGTGTCAAGCATGCCTCAGAAACACATGCCTCTGCATATGAGCTTTCTGGTCTTGTTCATCAATCATTGAAGGCTGTAATTTCTGGCATTATCAAGAGTCCTGCATCATCAACTTTTGTTCTCCATCCTTATCAGATATTCTGGAATCCTATCCTAGGTACTCCTTTTGGACAAATATTTGCCAACTCATTCACTTCAAATCATTTGATATCTGAGTGTATAAAGGTCCAAAAACTTCCTCAAACTGATGGGATTGAAAATATTGTGCTAGGAATTTCTCTTTAGTCAAATTCAACATACTTGACTAGTTTTGACAAAGCATCTCTTTTAATATACTTTTTCCCTGCTAATCAGTACAAAGCTACTGTATATAATGTAAACCAACATCAAATTCAGATAACCACATTGCATATATATCCAAGCTCTGCAATTTTACTTAGTTAGTATTTAAAGCTCATCAATACCAAGTTATCTGACACATTTCAAACAATCTAAAAACTCAATAAACAGTCATTAGTCCAAAATTTTATTGTGTAAAGTAACTCATCATTGAATCTCACAGATTCAGAAACATTCTTACACTTGGTCATAAAACAATTTGTAAATTCTCAAATGATATGCAGGCTTGAGAAAGTTGGCTACACAAGACTATGAAGATATTCTTCAGGCATGTATTCTTTTTAACCAGTTTTCTTCTAATAGCTGCTTTTAATTTATTTAGTGTTCAATTCTTGCCTTCAAACAATTACTTTCAGAGCCCCACAATTCATATCTTATAGATCTTCTTTTTGAGCTAGCTACATGGCATGGCCTTGCAAAGCTAAAAATGCATACAAAATCAACTTTACAGGCTTTTGACAATTACTTACATAACTTGAACAGGACCTTCACCATTTTAAAATAGCAATTTGTGCTGCTTTTATCATTCAAGAACTGCCTAGTGAAGTAGCTGCATGGAGGTAAAAAAAAAGACAGCATTGGTTTCTACACAAAGTCAATCTCATGCTAAAGCCAAAGCACCAACTAGTTCAAGAGGCACCCAATCTAATGAGCCCTCTACAAAGTCATAAAAATCAAAAGCTTATGAATTAAATCTTAAGACAATCAAATTGCATAGTCTTAGTGATTATGAAATGCATGGAACTATGGATAATTATTCAACTCAAACAGGATATTTTTAATCATTTGATTTAATCAGCATTGACATTAAGTTAATCTTTCAACTTCTTCTTTTTTCCAGTAGGATAATAAAATAATTTTGTGTATTAATTTCTTATAAGGAGAATTAGCTCATTAATGTGTCAAATAAATCTATTTAATAATTGAAAAGAGCACATTTATACTTGGAATTGCAAAATATGAACAATAACAGCACATTTTTGATAGTATGAAGATAAAGATCTCCAAACTTAAGACAAGTAAAAAACAAAAGCAAGAAGAACATGATTTTATTCCTCCTTGGCTTCTATTTGATGAAACTGAGAATCTACCTCATAGCTCACCACAGCAGCATCATGTCGTTGCTCAAGATATTTGATATTTTCTGATCATTCAAAAATGGCTTAGTGAAAATTGGAATAACTCTGCACTTCAGATATGATATTTACATAGTCAATATTAGTATTTACACCTCACTCTTGTTTAGGGATTTTTAATAAAGCTCCAGGACTATTGCTTGGCATGCTTACACAATGAAGAGTATGCTGATGATGAACTCAGATATACTCCTGCACATCAGTGGCATATTCACATTGTTATTAACAAGATTTATTGGCACTATGACTATCAGCAAGCTCAAAATACACTCAATCCTCACACTTATGCTAATGCTCTTGTGCTATCTCAAGAAGATGAAGAGAATGAGATAGCACTATTTCCATATTGGTTTTGCTAGATTCTGGGGATATTCCATGCAAACATTCTGCATCCTAGACTTGAATCTAGTTCTTGTGACTCTCAGCATATTGAATTTCTTTGGATTCA
The DNA here is from genome assembly GCA_017657235.1 of Termitomyces sp. T73sscA. NCBI lineage: Eukaryota > Fungi > Basidiomycota > Agaricomycetes > Agaricales > Lyophyllaceae > Termitomyces > Termitomyces sp. T73sscA. The sequence goes on along the minus strand of JAGGAP010000226.1, from coordinate 38,818 downwards.
TTGGTATAGGCATGATTCAGAGTCAGAGAGTGGCTAGCATGTTTAGAGACTGCACAACATTAGGTTTGTTGCTGGTGATAATGAAGCAGCATTTGGCTTTCTTAACCCTGGATGAATTCTTCAAGGAGTCTATTTGATTCCTTTATTTTGTCATGGAAAGACCTCTCAGCTTCTTCCATTTAGTGCTAGTGCTTGTGCCACAAGTGAAAATGATAAAGACTATCAATTATATAATGTTGCAATGTAAGTTTTTCAGCTATATCTCACTTATTTTAACTCACATATGATCTAGGTCTGTTGACTATGACATGATGATGTGCTTTCATGGTAAAGGTAATCCACTTGTGAAGCAGTTAACAGTTTCTTATCTGATAGGCACAAGACTGACATTGTAAGCACTGGTGAGATGGCTGCAGAAGAACTTCAGAAAAAAACTAGTAATGAAGAGCTTAAGCTCAGTTTGACAAATGAAGAAGAAAATTACAGTTATGAAAACCCAATGAACCAACTTGAACTCCAATTGTCAGACAATGAGGATGAATTGGAGAATGAAGACAATGTCATATCAGGCTCTGAGGAGATGTTGAGGACTGGGAATATGCAGAACTTTGATGTACAGTGGCTCAAAAAACTGTCCCAATGTTTTATACTTTTGAAAGATGACATTAGCATGAAGAATTAAAAGTATTTCAAATTCTGGTTAAATCATGTAAAATACTATAGCATCATAGCTACAAATTGCATCTTGGCTTATGTAATTCAAATCAAAACTGATGGAGTAATGGCCATTTTAAAATAATTTTTATTAGTTTTTATTTTTTGAAATTCACTCATTGGAATAGTTTTTTGAGCATCTTCAACTTTGCAGGTTTATTTCTATTTTAGTCAGAAATAAAGAGTAAGTTGCATGTGGGAATATCAACAGAGTCATGTGATCATATTTGGTTATATTTTGGAGTGGTTCAAGTTGGTTGAATTACATCTTGACTGATTTGAATTACATAAGCCAAGATGCAATATTTAGCTACAATGCCATAATATTTTACATGATTTAACCAGAATTTTAAATACTTTCAATCCTTCATGCCAATGTCATCTTTCAAAAAGTATAAAACATTGGGACAGTTCTTTGAGCCACTGTAATAATTAATGAAGATGTTGAAATATTGATTGTGGGCAGCTATATATTATACATGCAAAGTACCTGCATAGTAGCACTATACATGGTGTATAGCAGCCTGGTGACACCATACATGGTGTATTGCAGCCTGGTGACACCATACATGGTGTATTGCAGCCTGGCTCATACCACCCCCTAATAACTGTCATGTGACACATACCATGCTTGACATGGGTACGGTATTTTTTGTAGATGGAAGACCTCGATAGCCCAAGTGCCGATCGCGTCTCCAGCCTAAGTGTCCCCAGTGACGTTGTTGGACTACAAGTTCGCCGAGTAAGAGCCTGAGGGGTCTTGCATTATGACAGTACTGAGATGGAATCCAATTATCATCTATGGCATCGGTATGTTTTGTTTGTTCGAGCATCATTGGTTTCGGCAGCTGTCGTCGACTACTCAAGTACCTGCTTATCAGAGCGGCAAGCTGCATCAGTCCATCCTTAGAGTGACTCGCGACAGCCATGGCCGAAGTTGTAGATTCTATGCTCGATCTGATGAGGCGACTGCCTCCGACTCGAACGGAGGAGAACGTGTCTGCACTCCTTCGAATAGCTCCAGATTACGCGGACGATCTTTTGGGCAGTGTTGATCAACCTCTTCAAATAAAGACAGATTGTGCTACTGGAAGAGATTATCTTGCTTGTGATTACAATCGTGATGGAGAGAGCTATAGGTACAAGTCCTGCGGATGCTACCATCTTGTATCATGAAGCATGTTCTCACCCTCTATGCATTCTAGGTCTCCCTGGTCAAATGAATATGATCCTCCGCTAGAAGACGGGACGGCACCCTCTTCAAAGCTCCGCAAGCTTGAAATTGCAGCGAACGAAGCATTTGACACCTATAGAGAGATGTCTGTATTTTCCTTATGTTTCGTTGCACGCCAGGAATTTGTTTACCATTCACCATCCAACAGGTATTACGAAGGAGGAGTATCATCCGTGTATCTATGGGATCTCGACGATGGTGGTTTTGCTGGTGTTGTATTGCTGAAGAAGAGTGCGTTCTTGAACACTTACGAATCAGATTCGGCTGTATCTCATCGGTGCTGGTCTATAGCTATGACTCCAGCCACGCCTTACGAACCTTCTGGCTCATGGGATTCGATACATGTCTTTGAGACCGCTGAGCGAGGCCGCCAGGCTCACTACAAGCTTACATCAACCATCATGCTTCAACTTGTCACTCGGAAAGGAACTGATGAGTCTGCGGTTGCGGAGAAGTTGGAAATCAAGAGAGACTTCAAGTATACAGAAGGCTGGAAACGAGATGGAGAAATCAGTTTGAGTGGTAGCATGACACGACAAGTAAGTTTATCTCAATCCAGATGGGCATCAGTCTTATTATATTAGACTGATCAAGATTGGCCAATACAAGATAGCTCCTCGCACATTACAAATACCGGAAAAATGATAGAAGATATGGAAATCAAAATGCGGAATGTGCTACAAGAGGTGAGTTAATCATTATACATCTGGTCCATCGCTTCCACCACCAATCATCAATCACGCGTTGTTTGGTAGGTCTATTTTGGAAAGACTCGTGACATTGTATATGATCTGCGTAGCGTCGATGATCTTGAAAAAGCAAGGCGACAAAGAGATCTTCAGAAGGAATTGGTTGGGCTCATTAAACGGTGATCAAAGGGCAAGAATTTACGACGGCTACATGTATTTACAAGATCAGCCTCTCGATGATGACGATTCCTCCGATGGCGGACTCGCCGTCACTCTCGGTGAGGCATGTGATGTAATGATACTTATAATGCCAAAGACAAAATTGATATTATGACGGTGACATGACTGGTTATCGTCGCTTGGCTTTGGTTTGCGATGCGATGAAGCCAGTTGTCAAAATTGGCAAGGTAACCAAGGATAAGCGCAAATGACAAGTTGTTCAGTGTAGCCGTGAAGTCAGACGAAACCTCGCTCGTGTGGACCAAGTTTAACCATCATATCATCGTTTTGAGGCGAGCACCGCATCAGCAATAGGGTTTGCATGGATTGTTATCTAAGAAGAGGATATCAAAATAAGGTAAAACGTAGGTATTCAAGTCGTACATGTGTCAATTCGATCTCGCTAAGGGGTCGGTTCTTATTTGTTACGGGAACTTTCTCCATAGCATCGAGGGTCGAGTCGGCACCATCAATGACTTTGCCAAATATTGTGTACTTTCCGTCGAGATGAGGCTGCTTCGAATATGCGATAAAGAACTGCGATTTATTGGTGTCTGGGCCTGAGTTTGCCATTGCCACGATGCCTCGTGCATTAAACTGAGCTGAAAGATTAAATAGATCAGCCTAGTGTGATGATGCTTACTTTCAAAGTGGAGCGAATTTCATCTGAAAAAGTTTTGCCCCATATACTTTGCCCACCCTTGCCCTGGCCAGTCGGGTCTCCGGTTTGAATCATGAAACCTTTGATGTTGCGGTGAAATATACACCCATCATAATAGTTGGAGGCACAGAGAGCAAGAAAGTTCTGGGAAATGATGAGAAGGAGTCAAGAGAGTCAAGAAGCCAAGTCGTACCTCTGCCGCCTTTGGCGCCGCCTCGCAGAAGATCTCAATCTGTGAAGGTCAGCTACTTTCTGCCAGGACACATCGGAGCCTCACCTTCAATTCACCATGAGTAGTATGAAGTGTCACAGACTGCAAATCAGTCAGTACATAGGAGCACAAGATGGATGGAGGACAAGCACCATTTGATTGTGACTTTTGATGTGACTACTTTGATCGTAGCCATAATTCCAGCTCTCCAGCTCAGCCCTGATTGATTTGGATCCTTCATCGCTCCGCTCCTACCACGACTATCTCAAAACAGAATAATGCGTACACCGTCGCTATACAGTCAGGATGACCCCCTCGCCACTGCACTGCGTCCGTCGAGCTCGGAGACTGACATGCAGCGTCGTACACGTCTCGCTGCAGAGGCTGAGGCAAGGCGAATCTCTGAGCAGATTGACGAGGAACTTCGGCAAGAACGTGAAAGGTTGAAGCGGAATAAGGGCGACGTCAAGGTCTGCTCTACTTAATCTTTCGACGCATATACTGATGCCTCTTCATGACCAGTTGCTCCTACTTGGCCAAGCAGAGAGCGGCAAATCTACCCTGCAAAAGCAATTTCAACTTATGTACAAGCCCAGTTCTATCGATCAAGAACGAGTATCCTGGAAAACTGTGATCTACTTTAATGTTGTGCACTCCTTGAAACACATTCTTGCGACCCTTGAGGCCTGGGACGATACTCTAGACGACGAGTCACTTGAGGATTCTTCTTCTGTCGCACCTAAGAAGCTCCGTACTAATGATAATGCGCAACAACCCTCGCCCTCGGTATCACTCATGAGTGCATCTACTGCGCTATCCACTCTGTCAGCTTCGCCGGCTAGCACTGTCAACTCGACCCGCCAAACAAGCGTCTCAAGGGAACAAATTGGAAACCTGAGGCGCAGACTGACTTCCCTTATTGCTACGGATGCTCCTCTTGCGGATCGGCTAAGTGGAGGCCTCAGCTTTTCTGGATCGGGCAAAGGAGGTGTCTATGTGCGCAGCGGATGGCAAGCTCGAACGATTGAGAATGCACTTGGAAGACTCAGGCCCAACTACGAAATTGAATTTAAAAAAAGCCGTGAGGCTCACTACGACACTGTCCAGGATGTTCTTGTCCAGGATGTCGGTCGCATGCTCTCTAATGCCAAAGACGACATCAAGGAACTCTGGGGACACCCGACTGTCAAGGGCTTGATTACGCGACGGAAACTCAAGTTGGATGAATGGTCCGAATTGTGAGTTCCGCAGTTCTTTAAAACGGACGGACTTTGGTTGACGGCACGTTGTAGCTTCTTGAGACACATTTCAAGAGTTGCCGCTTCCGATTATATTCCTGCCACTGGTTAGTCTATCATGCTCCATTCGTACGCATACATGTATTGATCTGTCGTTATCGTTAGATGACATTCTTCATGCACGTATCCAGACAATGGGCGTGGCTGAACACATTTTCGATGTGAACATTCATGGTAAATCTGTTTCGTGGCACTTGTTCGATGTTGGTGGCGCCCGTGGACAGCGTCATTCATGGGTTCCGTACTTCGACGACGCCAACGCAATCATTTTCGTTGCGCCGGTCAGTGCTTTTGATCAGGTGAGGATAATACATGGCTGCCTCTTGGTATGTATTGAACTTACTTCCTCTCGCGTAGTATTTGGAAGAGGATCCTAGGACAAACCGTATTGATGACTCTTTACAATTATTCACTCAAATTTGTTCCAATTCGCTGCTAAAGAGTGTCCACTTGGTCTTGTTCCTCAGTAAGCAAGCCTGAATGGCAAGACTCCCTGCTTATGATGGGCTTTCTCTAGACAAGACCGATCTTTTGAGAGCCAAACTAGATGCAGGTCAAAAAGTCCGAAAATAGTGAGTCCCCTCTTTCGGGTGCTGTTGTAAGTGATTTTTTTATGATCATCAGCATCACGTCTTTCGGGGAGCGGTCGAACGACTATGAAACCGTCGTGCAATACTTCCGTGCTCACTTCCTCCAAGTTCATCGACGTAATAATGAGAACCGCCGTGTGCTCTATACCCACTTTACAAGCGTTGTTGTAAGTATCTGTACCATTTTGAATTACTTGAATGAACATTTACGTCATCAGGATACGAAAGCTACCCAACGCATTATTGGAAACGGTCAGCCACCTTGTCGTTTGTTTCTATGACTATGTTGGAAACTCACTGTTCATATTATAGTCCGTGATTCCATATTCAGAGGGTATCTGCAATCTGCCGCACTCGTTTAAAATGATCTTGTTACCCGATCCTCACTTCCTTGTTCTTCGGAACTTGCAAAGGCAAAACGACAAATGATTCCCCTCTGGCTTATGTCCCCTTGTTTCATATCTTATTTCCGTGGTATACTGTAGCCCTAATCGATAATTATCCTTTATTCAACTCAGTCCTAATCCTTCACCCGTTTTTTCCTTTTCATTAATTTTGCCACCCTTGCCTCTATTTGCCAGTACCCTGTTTCGTCATACCCACTCGACAAATGACCGTATGTATCATCCAGTATTCACACGCACCTTACCCTCACTTTCAGTTGTTTCTTGGGCCCGGGCCGAGTGACACATGAGCATCTTGTCCTACTCTCACTCTCATTTGTAAATTGTTATCATTAGAGCTGCCGAAATGTAGCGTTGTCACTTTGAATTGTATAGATGTTATATTGAAGCCTTGAAAAGTTGTGTCGGTTGCTGTCATCCGCTGTCAAGTGCGGTGAACCTGGGTCCGAGCCTCGGAAGATGCTACATATTGACACATTGAAAGAAGAATGTGTGAAGCGCCTGTTTGTGAACGTAATAAGTAAGTCAAGTTTCAACACTGAAATAGTATGTACATGCTACTGAAATCAAAGGAAATCTACGGTGACAGAGAAAGAAGGTCTTCGAGCATTGAGTTCGATCAAGTACAAGTAGATTATGGAATACTGACAGTATTTGAGAAAAGAACTTCACGCTAAACGTGTATGCAACGGCCGAATTTACAGCCTTCAGGATTTATACTGCATTTCAGAACAGGATATTCCACAATCACCGGGAATTAGACGGACCTTGATGTAGAGATATGAATAAACCGTCAATGAGGTGAGATATCTGGTTTCGCATTTATCGCAAGATTACCGCTGTCTTGACGAGATTGCATCGGTGTCAAGGAGGTATTGTACATTACATCATTGTCGATCTTATCATCAACAAAGTTGGAAGTAGGAAGAATGGTATATGTAGATACTTATTCATGGACGCACCGACATGTGTACATCTCAGATGCCAGTCGGTCATCCTGGACGTCAGTCGTGACGGTTGGACGTTCGAGAAATCACAGCAAGGTTTCCACATAGCGTGCTCGGAACACGCCGTAGAAGTGCCAGTTGGCAGCGGTACTAGCTAAAAACTCCCATCAGAGTCATAACGTTATCCAACAAACGTCCATGTTCTCAGAGTCATAGAAGATTGTCCAGGAGTCTTAGTCTTGGTAATCAAGTCGGACAAGACCAGGAACACGTCTTTGTGGCGTAAATCACGGTCGAAGCTCTTTACGGGAGGAATGATGAGGTCAGTCCTCAAGCCTGGGATTGTCAAACTCTGATTCTCTCAGAGTCAAGCAGCACATAATAGTAGAGCCGTCATCGGAGGTGAATGACCTCAGCAAGGGCGGTGGCCGGCCGAGGCGCGTGAGAAGTCAACTCCTGTATGAGGTGGAAGTAGCCTGACAATTCTAGCTAGCAATTTTGAGTAGCAATTTTATTCCAACGACTCGCGCGATCGGGTCCCGGGCACTTAAAATTTACAGATCAGGACATACATAGTTACGCGTTATTACCATAGAGTCGGTTACAGTACGTGCCGCGTGTCTCAATACAAAAGAGGTTGCTATTTTGTACCAGGTAGACGAGATAACCAGGGTCAATGCATCACAGAGCGAGCGCCTCTCCAGGAAAGAAAGTGTCGTCGGTGTTCTTCGCATGAGCCATGAGGATCCCGGGACTTGCCGCGTGATCCAGGAGTAACAATTGGCCGTAGTCGACCTTGTGGGCTTCCATTTCTAAGATCACAAGTTTCACCAGGCACGCCGAGCGGTTGCACGGAAGCAATGGAAGTATGAGACGATTTGAGATATAAAGTAAAGCAGTGGATGCTGTATATCATGATGTACTCGCACGAAAGTATAGGAGAGACGTCCGGAAACGGTAATATCTTGGCAGAGACGATCGGGCCCGATTTGGAAAGATGGGATTCACATGCTCACGAGTATTCTTTCCCCGGACCATCACTGTCGAGCACAATGGACTCGATGTCGCCCGCATCGTTGGCCTCGCTCTCCTCTCTCCTCACTCCAGCCGAGTCCCATGCCTTTTCTTTCCTCTCCCACGCCACCCCCCCCATTGACGATTGGATCGACTCCAACCTCCCAAAGGACAAGCAGGCTCTTGCAAAGGCCACCAAGGATCTTCTGTCGCTCGACACCAACTTTGTTGCCCACGGCGACCACCTCTTTAGCCATCTATCCAACCCCTCACCATCCCACTACGCCCACGTCCTTTCCCATCCGCCACATTCAGACTCCTCGTCGCGTACACCAACCCCGACATCATTGCCCCCTTTTCCGCTCCATCCGCAATCATCCGGAAGACAGTCCAGCAGAACGCGACCGTCGCATCCACATCCTTACCCCACATCGCCCGCAACCAAACACCGTCGCTTTTCACGTTCCGCGGGATCTGTTAGCCCATCTTTGAAGCCTCCACAGCCCTCATCAAAACCTGCCTTATTGACTGCATCGCAAAAAAAGGCCAATCACATACAATCTGAGCAAAAGCGTCGCGCAAACATTCGCCGTGGATATGAGGCGCTATGTGAGTGTGTGCCCGCTCTTCGGGAAGCTATCCGAGAAGAGGAGGAGGCTTTGTCGGCTAATGACAACAAGACTTCCAACGCGGCCGGAAAGCGCAAGGCCAAGTCTGCTCTGAAGGGTAAAGATGGTGACGAGAAGGTTGACGGCAGAGCGGGTCCGCGAAGTGAAAACGTGGTTCTCTCGAAGAGTGAGCATCGTTCTCGTTGCCGGAGATCGTTTCATAATCTGATCTTACTTCTTTCTCCTAGCTATAGACTATATAAACGAACTCATCGACGAGAGACGTGCGCTGCTCGCTCGTCTGCATCGGGCAAGAAGTAGTCTCCCACCTGGACATCCAGCTCTCATACCATCAAGGTATCAGTCAAGTTCAGGAGATGATCCGGGAGAGGGCAATGGTCAGGACATGACGCCTCTATGGGAACGTGAATGGAAAGGCGGACATGGATCATTAGGCACAGCCTGTGGCGACGACGATGACAGTTCATGAACGTGCTAATCCATGTACAATCTTCATTCGCTCGCTGCACGCCATTCTCATCCAGTATCTCCACCTATTCATTCATATCGAGGCTCTCGATTGCGTTGGTCCATGGAACTCAAAATATGCATTTCGTGTTCTGGGATTGAACACAAGTTCTCGTCATTGCATTCATCTTGTATTTCTACAATCATCTACCCATCTCTGTCCCCTTCTCGTCCTAATTGTGTTGTTGGGACGTGCTATCTTTATCTTCTTTCCGAATTCAGTCTACCTTAATTTGTTTCAATACTTATACGAGATTGTCAAGGAAAATGACATACCGCGCTAAGAGCGCCGAAAACTGTAAATTTGGTCGGTGTACATACTTTTTTTGAATATTGATCGAACCGGCACCTACCGGAAATTCATGACACACACAGACTCAGCGTGGATCATAAGTTATTGCTGTCGTGATTTGGAATGGAACTCTGACAATCCTTGAGTTGAAGAAATCGACTGTGGCGCAAGTTTTTTAGAGAAGAAAAAACATGTTGCTTATTTTGAAAGAGAGGTAGTAAAATTATCTCGGATCGGTGTGCGCGTTATTTTTCACTAAGAATTCTTCTCTTTCAGCGGCGACGGGTCAGTATTACAACGATAACTCGGTTGTTCGCGGAAGCCGAGCCGGTAAATTTATATCTCGACGGGACAATTTTCTATTATGAAGTATCCGAAACATCTTAGTGATACATCCCTTGATCACCAGAATCCAGGCAGATCCTACGACCCAGTGGACACACAGAGGTTAGCTTTAGTCTGACAGCTTGGCCAGGCTTAGCCCCTTTTGATCGTGTGAGACATGTGACCTTGATAATTGATCACGTTCCAAGGTCGTCAGTCCTTGACCACTTTCTCGTCAGTCAAGGCAGGAATGACAGACTCACAACGGTCGCATGGTTCTGCTGACAAAAAGAAAAAGAAATATAATTCAGTAAGGAGTCTTGATAACAAGAATTACGCCATCAAATCAAGTATGCTTCCCTTTTTAGGATGGCACGCCGATCTGGGCCAAACGCTACATCGACGGACCAGGCATCTGGGTGAGCTGTGAGAGATTTCTTCTTTCTTTCTTGCAGAGAACGCACATTGTTGAATGGTATGTATACTACAGGTGTTAAAGGAAAAGAACGGCAAGCAGTCGCAGAGTGTTATGATATCTTTGACTCAGTCTGTGTCTTCGCCCCAACTCGTATATGTAGGTTGATCTTCAATCAGGTTGCATCTGAACTCTGGCCGATAGATTCACGAGGCGACAATGTGGATTCTGATTCTGACGATGGCGAAGACGAGGATCTTCCCATCGAAGCTCAGATCGCTAACGAGGTTAGTGCCCTGAAGAAGCCCAAACAAGACCCCCGCTTTGGTGAGCTTCAAACACTAGTTACGTTACAATAGTCTGGTTGATGCTATATTACGCAACCTGAAGTCAACTGTCAGACAAATACAACCTGCGGTACGCTTTCGGTCTGCCTCTCGTAACATAAAATTCAAAGTTCACATTTCCTAGTCGTTTTCATTTCATGCAGGCCACCTGTCGATCCCGTCCAGTTGGTAGTGAAGTTGGTGAAAGATGTGCAAGCGACCGGCGTAGCACGATCACGGTTGGTTCACTTCACTTCTCCTCTTCAAAATGATAAATTATCTTTTCTAAGTTGTATTCACCGAATGGTACCTGTTTCCGCACAGTGCGGGGCAAATCTGCCAGAAATACAGGGATTGTGTCGCAAAGTCCTAGAATCCTTTTTCTCCCAGCATCCAGACCGGAAATTTACTGTGAGTACGCAGAATGATCACACGCCATTTGGAGTACCGAGTTATTACATACTAAGTATAAGATCGAACTGAGGGTTCGGAATCATTCAGTCATATCAAGACCAGAATTTATCCAGTGTATCGCTCAATGCGTCCCTGAGGGTCACACGGTCGAATTAACAAGTCCTGAGATATTTATCCTCGTTGAGGTGTTCAAAGTATGTGGAGAATCTTTCTGGTGTTTTTCAGTATTCATATATTTTTTGGCAGAGTGTCTGTGGGATGTCTGTTGTCGAGAATTATTACGACCTTCGAAAATTCAATTTGAGCGAGATTGCTAACAGCAAGAACGGTGGCGAAATCAAGACAGAGAGACAAGTGTTTAGTGCAGGAAATTCTTGACCATTTATCTTTTTGTATTCGTCGATATTGAAGCTTATCGACGCTTCTTTCATCGTTGCAGACAATATTTCCCGACGGGTTTAGAAGCAGCCTTATTTAAATCGGAAGCAGACGATACAAGAGGAGATATACAGGGTTGTTACAAAGAACCTAATCATGCCAAAATAGGACTAGAGTGCGGAGTAAATCAACCCAGACTAGAGGAAGGTTAATAATCAAGCAAGGTAAAATGTCGATTAACAACCCACTGGATTTTGCAGAGGGTAAGATTGACCATCCAGATTGAACGAAGTGAATAGCGGGCCTATTGAATAGAATCGGTAGCTTATTATTGAGGACTTGCCATATTTTCCTCCAGCATAGTGATCCAATCCATTCGCAAAAGCTTCGGGACACAAGGGCACAATCGTTTGATTAATGATATAGTCTCTAGGATCTAGAAATCTAGATTAAATGGCTGCACGAGAGAGTGAGCGACTGACTGGCTAACCGGCAGCATCAGTCAAGGTATTCCAAAAGCTAGGGAGAAGCGAGACCGTATAGAACCAATCACTACCGCAGATGGGAACAGAATTACATAAGAGGGTCGTAGACTCAGAATAGATTGAGGTCTGGCATCCCCTGATAAAAACCGACAAGACAGTCTGAGCGAGGAGAGGGCACGGCGAGACTAGTTGGATCACTGTATCAAGACTAAAAGAACCGTCTGCCGGTGATATTTCTTTAAGGGCCAAGGAAATCTCTAAAGGTTCTATATCATTCATTGCAGCCAGGGGAACGAGAGGAACGCTAGACGCCGTTTTGTTAAGGAAGACGTCGATCATGTACACCGGAGCAAGGCCACAACGTATTGAAGAATTGTGATGCGTTCTGATCTCGCTGCATTGCTCGATCGTGCCGCGGGGGGACGTGGAATTACAATCACGCGTCAGACTTTGTGGCGTCATAGTTTCCGAGCCATAGAACTGTGAAGCGTTTGATTCAGATGAGAAGTACGATAAAGGCATGGTCAATATCAGTGGAGACACCAAGGGTCTGAGAGGCACTGGTTCTGCTATCTGGTTCTCCACACCGAGTAGCGGACTGTCTTGATTTTCCGTAACCTGATGAGAGTGAGCACCTTCTCGAGACTTCGGCGGGCGAGGATATGGATTTCCTGACGGACCGGGAGGCGTGCAGCTCGAAGATTTCGAGGATGAAGTATGGGTGGCTTCAGGAGGTGTTATCAAATCTACAACTAGATATCATCGTCAGCCCAAATAAAAAAAAAGGTGAAAACCCGAAGGTCATACTGGACTGCGCTCGACATGTGTCTCTGAGATGTTGGATACGACTACTTATCTGTCTGGGCGTTCGAAACACGCCAGTTGTTTTTTTTATGTGTTCGCTGATGAATTTATTTCTCATCGGGCACCTACGGTCCCGAATAGGCTTCCATGTGTTTGATTTTTGATATCGTTTAAGGCCTGTAGCGAGTGAAGACGAGGCGTAGCCAACCGCAGCAATTCTCTTACCTTCTATAAGAGCTATTTCACTGGTATCATTGACAACTAATTGAGCAAACGGCGGCAAAAAAAATGGCTCAACATACATATGGGGAGGCCAGATAGCCTCTCCTTGGGATCCTCTTGTTTTCCAGTATTGACGGCCAGTTGCGATGAGGTTCTTGGCATGAGCTACATTTTCCTCTGGGGAAAAATTATGAGACAAGCTTTTGATCGAGGCTTTGCTGAGAAATTTGTCTTGATACTGCAAGGTCAATTCGACAGGTAGGATCGACTGGCATTCTCCAGGCATCTTTAGGTACTCGAGACAGACCTGCAGATCACCGCTATATAACCTTCTTTGAACTTGTACACTTGCTTCCAGAATTGAGACGTTTTGAGACACCAGTGGCTGGGGTTCTCTCAGCTAGTAGATCGTTCAGTCATTAGCGAGATTCAAATTTAACCATTATTATTCTAGTCAGCGCAGCAAATCCGGAAATTTCTATGTGAGATTGTAAAACGATGTCGCCACTTTATGTATGACATCGGAATGCGAATCACGGCGAGGTGTCAATGATAAGTATGGGTGGGTTCTTACTTTGGTTTTTAAGCTCCCGTGTAAAGAAACCATGAGGGATTCTCTAGCGGAGGACTGCGACCACTCTCAAAGAGTGATGATTGTACTGCGGCATGGGTGAGTTGCACACAGCGTGTCGATCAACCCACTCAGTTGCAAGCTCACTGGAAACACCCGTGCATCACCGATTTAGTACATTGAGCCATCGGCGTGTTTATGGCTGTCTCATACACATGCTGCAGTGATCGATATGACTCGCAATTCTCCATGAGAGCGTCGAGATTAACGCTTCTGGAAGAAAATCGGGCAACTTCGTTCGAGGTTCCTTCCGACGTTCCCATCATCTGAACTACCTGAAATCTGACCGCAGTAAGTAGCCACATTATGAACACTTGACCGGCATTTCCCCGCCAGGCCGTGATCGTTCCTACTGGCCTTGACGCAGAATACACGCAGAAGATGACTCTGGAATGGTCGGGTTATCTCCGTTCATTTGAAATTCCCTTTGAGAAGGCCAGACTCCGGAAGTTATAAGCATCCTAAGAGAATCTTATGCCAAAATCAGCTCCGTGCTATCACATCACAAGATTTTTTTCGGGGGGATGACATAGGCAAAGAGGAATGAAAAACTCAAAGCTATGCATAAGTGTCGTGTCGTGTATAATTGAAGTATCAATGCCCAGCAGAAGCAGTAGGACTGAGTGAATTTTTAGCTATCGAACGATCTGCTTGTGGCGAAGGTCATACCCGTCACGGATGGACTTTCAATGGACGAGACAAAAACCGTCCGACTATCTCGATCGTGACGCGGAGAAGTCGTTGAAGGGTCGGGATGCAAGCGAGGCATAAAAGCAGAAAGAGTTGTCTCAAGCGTGAGAGGCCGCCACGGAGCACATACATGTAGAGATTGTAAGGGTGACAGCAATTTTATAATTAACTGACAACGGCATGTAAGAGTGGAAAACACTTCTGCAGAGAAATCCGTTAGCGTGTGTCCAACGGCTAGGAGCGGAAAAACCAACTGTCATGGTTTTCACACCGCATCATATATGTGCACATCACTTAGTCAAGTATTCCAGGAATCAGGGAGAACATGTCTAATCGCCAGTAACAACGGCGTTGCTGGTATTATACAACTACACCTAGAGAGTTGTGATAGTATATGCAGGATTGTGTATGAGAAGATGCGAGGGCTCTAGGGGGCGACATGAGGCAATTTTAGGAAGAAAGGAAAGTACATGTCATGCCCGGCATGCAAACAGGAGGAAGCGTAATTTGAGAAGTTGGGAGGTCGATTTCAGGCAAAAGAAGTCGATGGGTATTGTAAGGTCGAGAGTGTAGTGTATGGATGCATGCGAAGAGAACGTGGACCAAACGTCTTAGTAGCGGATAGTGGTAGGACAAGAGCAGTCTACGTCTGACTTGCGTCGTGGTGAGGTGCGGGATCTCGACGTACTTGTGCCGATCGAAGTGTCTAAAGAAGAAAAGGCGCGTCTTTCTAATGCGATCGCGATGGCGCGAGCGACGAGAGCTGAAGGCCTTGTGAAAGCTCGGACTTCCACTCCAAGCGCCTGCATGCCTCGGCATAGTCAACCCATTCTCTTCTCCGCTCTTTTCTCTCGAGCCAGTCTGAATCTAGGGCGGCGACATCCATCTCGTAAAAGTGGTAGGTCGTCGCTGGTGTCGGTATCGTTATGACGAAGCGAGTGATGGTTCCGCGAACGCCCGCTGTTTGAACGAACAGAATACACGGAAAGGGAAGCAGGAACGGGGGAGGACATCAGGAGATGAGAAGACGGAGAGGAGAACGGGTAGGACCTTCTTCTAGGGCCTCTCGCGAGGCTGCAGCCTCCAGCTGCACATCTGACGGCTCCCATCCACCTTTGGGCACTAGGAAAAAGGTAATTTAGTCGGTTGCATTCATAATCAGAGACACGTCAGCAACGAGGTAGTCGGTGAGGAAGAAATTGGAAAAAAGAATACTCACACACCCAGCTCTCGGGTCTCTTACGACTGGTGACGACAAGGACTTTTTGGGCAGCTCTGGCAATGGGAATAGCACAACAGACAACACGTGGCGTAGCGCGACCTTTGGTGCCCATGAGGATGGCGGGGGGGATACTGGACGGAAACAAGGTCGAGCGACCGGGAGACGCGTGGCGGGTAGACTTCCAGGAGAGGGACGGTGGTAAGGGGTGAGTGGAGGTTGGGAGATGCTGTGTTGGCGGCGGAATGAGTCAGACCTAGACTGTTGTCTTAGCAGAGCTGAGACAGACAGTGCGCGGACGCACAAGAGCAGTTTCGCGCTCAGGAGAAAAAATCGCCCGAGCCTTTTAGTCCAACTCAATTACTACATCCCCACGCACGTTCATCGGCTTGGCCGGCCGCCCTGCACCCTCAAATCCGAGATCAGGGACGCGCCGTTTAGCGCCTCGAAACTTCTATTCTCACAAAGCAGTAATACTTGTACATAATAGGTCGTCGTTTTCTATCTATCTACTCGTTCCAGCTATCACTGTGTCAGTCGACCAACATAAAAATCTCCTGTGGATGCACTCACGCGACCAAAAACATACACAAAACGCCAAACACCATCGCACCGAACTACAGGATAAATCCTCCGTAAGGGACAATATTCGCAGCAGAATTAACGCACCTCACGAAGGGCCTGTGCACCGCTTTTGCTCTCAGCGAGGAGCCTAGATGGGAAACAGCATGAGTCCAGGTTCGTGTGCGTGCATATCACAGGGATCCGTGACGACAGAATGCGTACGTAGGTAGAACGGCCACAGCACCGATATAGAGAAATCCACCGGCCACGAAGGGAATCACCTGCGCAAAGGGGTGAGTGATTTTTGAAAAGCTCACCAACAAGACGCCTCACCAGATCTGACCACTGGGCCGTAGTTCCCAGCAATCCCGCACCATCTTGCCGGACGCCATCGGCAAGGTTAGTCGACTCGGATGCCGCGCCCGAGACCGTTGCATTATGTACGGCAATGCCAATAAATGTCCTGGTTGTATGCATCGTTAAGCGCACGTCGATCGTCAGGAAACCAAACTAGATACCCGACCTAGACAAAACAGTTCAGTGATTTTTCTAGCTTACAGTGCAGGACCTACGAAAGCACCAATAGCTGTCAGAAATTGTGATCGCATTGCCTGCTGTTTGTTGAACCCGCTGCGAATTAGAATGGAATAATCGGCGATTTCATGGGGTATTTCATGTGCAAAACAGGCGAGCGTAGTGGTGGCTCCGATCAAAGGAGATGCATAAAACGACGCAGCCATGCTAGTACGATTGGTGAGCGACAAGGAGTTGCATCAGTTTCCAGCCACTTACGCCAACCCGTCGGTACTGCCGCATGGTATCCGGTAAAAAATGCGAGAGGAAAATTGCGAGTATGACTACGTACATGTTATGTACGAAATCTCCGAACAAATTTAGGTAGGCAGAAAGCTTCGACGGCCCATTGCCTGTCGTACCAGACTCTGGACCAGAAATTTCGCCCGTCTTTTCTGACTTGCGCGAACGCATCCCATTCTGGGACACAGAATGCTCTACTCCGGAAGCCTTGGAGGCTGATTGTTCAGCGTTATGTGCATGTGAATGAGAGTGTCCGGAGCCATTTTCCTCGCTGCCAAGAACGCGCAACGTCTTTTCCATAAAGAAAAACGCGGCGAATCCAACAAAAATGCCCAAGCTATCTCATATCGTAAGGTTCAGAGTTCCTTCAGGCAAGAAGACAGAGTCTAACCCAATGAGAATGTTGCGCTTCTCCTCCACCATGATAAAGTGAACTCCAGAGCCCTGATGCTCGCCCATAAAAGCATGTGGAATTAGATGCAGGAAAACATCCGAGAGAAGCCCTCCAGTCTGCAGTGAGTTAGGAATAAGCACGTCCTCAGGCGGACAAATTTTCTCATACCGCAAACGCCGTCATCGTATTGAGTGTGTCGGCATTGATTTCAGCGGGTATAAACGCAAGGATAAAGTTGGGAACACTAATTCGAAGACAGAAGATAAGTTGGCGCAGTAGCGAGAGGACGACACCAACGAGCTGATGTAGAATGTCCCAAGAACGGAATTCCACGCAGGTCCGAAAGGAAAGAGCCATGCAAATACTTGTCGTAGAAGTGGAGACTCTCCCTCTTCAATAACTTCCTTCAGAGAAGACAATTGCTTAATTGCCTCGCATTTATGGACTTCTGCTTCCTGAGAGAAATGATCACGATACAACCTGTTAGAGAGGTTCTAGCTACTCACCGATATTGTTACGTTCAGGAGATGGGTCATCTTGGTACCTACTGAAGAAACAGTCAGGACAAGACACGAGAAAAGAGCGAAGAGGACAAGTAAAGAGCGAAACGACATGACTGTCATGGTCAAAGCTGAGATTGACACGCGCTGTACTGAGTGTGAGAACTCCGACCGTTCCGTGCCACCAGTGAGATTCTTGGTGACTTCTTGCTTTTCATGTCGCCCACACCGTCAGAGCAGGCTGTTATCGATGCGGCTGAGAAAATCATGGTCGACGCGATGGCTAGATACGATCCCTCTCACGATGCATACCATGGTGAGCGCGTCATGATGAGCGCGTCAGATTATGCAATTTGAGACGCGACTTCTGCCATCACAGTGCAGCGCGTGCGGAAGACTGCTCTGAAAATAGCGAAGAACGCGCCAACGCAACCAGATCTACTTATCGTCGAGCTTGGTGCGGTGATTTGCCTTGTCCCGAATGCGTCGGGTGACTGATTGCGTCTCGTCCGGCAATTGAAGCTGCTCTCTTGCACGATGTTCTTGACAAGAAATATGTTTCTGCTGAACAAGCTGCTGACCCGTACAAGTTTTTCTTGCCTTTTTTTGAGTCTATGGCTCATTTGCACGGTATCGACCTTGTTAAAGACGGGCGGGGACGACTCGTCGCACAAGTCATTGACAATGTTTCGTGGCGCACAGAGAAGAAACTAAGAGAGAGGGGGTTGTGGACTAGATGGCACGCCGAGTGTGTTGAGCTACATTGCGTCCAGGATGCGGATCGTTTAGATGCTATTGGTGCCTTCGGTATGTCCATATGAATCTTGTGGACATTATGCAGCACTCCTCATCAAATACAGGCATCCTACGATGTGCAGCATACACTAGTACCACAAATCAGTACGATATCTTCGCATCCAATGTTCAAATTTGGTTCAACACATGTTGTTTAGACCACTTTATGCTCCTCCAGGAGATCCAAAGCAGCCCCAATCAGCCCTTCAGCATTTCCATGACAAGTTGCTTCTCATCCACGATCAACTGAAAACCGAGTATGGGAAACACCTTGCGACGAAAAGGCATCAACTTGTGAGGAGCGTGTGTATCTCAGCGACATGCTCATTCATTCTATTTCAAAGCTCCTTGATTTTATTGCTGCCGTTGACCAAGAATATAACGGTCCTGACTCCGGCTTCTGAGAAGCCGGAGTATGTACCACGTCATATCGAATTAGGGATTACATTTCAGTTAAGAGGCTCGGATCGTCTCCGGTAGCAGACCTTATAACAGATGACAATCGATCTGTTTATTTAGGCTCAGATTCCTTGAGTGGACTAGTGCGCCAAGCGTCCGCTTTTGCTACGGGTTTAGATCGTGGATGTAGACAGAGTTAGCTATAGACAACCGCCAGTACGCACTCAACACAATAGAATTAGAGTGTGTATATGACGATTTGCCTCATACCACTGCAAGTCCCCAAATGGGAGGTCTGCCGTATGCTTTGAGACCATAATCAACTGTGGAGTGATTCAGGGTTGAACTTCGTGACAGGACGGCTGGACCAGGACCGGGATTGATCTTCTTCGAAAATCACGGGGACTTTGTGCAATAAACATCCCATCCGGCGTTATCCTTGAATCTACTGTCCAACTCCAAATCCCCATTTCCTGGTTCCTGGTTCTTCCGGGTCATGTCTTTTTCCAAGCCTCTCACACTAGCTCGCCTGAATGACGTGTTGCTGGGCTCGTTCGGTGCATTTCAGCCGAGTGAAACACTTGACCACTTGATACGATACCTCGGGACATGGAGCGGCAGCGAGTATGTATCTCACTTTCGTTACTCGTTTAATCATCTGACATTCATCTAGTAAGCTCTTCATGGTGCAATCCTTTGCTCCTTCTACCCTTGAGATGTGTTGAAATCAATTTCTCAAGGTCGTTCAATACGCGATCAAAGTGCTCGTGCCCTTACTCCATCTGAGAGCAAGGCTCCAGCATCGCGCGGGTCTCCGCAAGACTTCTCATAGCGCGGCTGCTACTTCTTTTGCCAAATTTGGCAGTATCATAAGCGATTCACGCATCCTTTGGAGAATATGGGGTACGTCATCTATCGTTCAAGTCTGTCGTCGCGGGAATTAAGTCTTTCTTCACAGGGCTGTTACCAATTATTCAATGGCTTGTTTCATTGGAGCGTACGCCTCCGGCAACACGCAATCTTCTCACCCTTGAGCGCCTTCAAGGATGGTCCATGCTAGCGTATTACCCGCTTGAGCATCTGTCTTATCTCCTGTTTCACGGCATTATACCATCAAAAGTGCCAGGTATTCTACCGCTCTTCTCGTCCTCGGATCGCCACATTTCGCTCGATGCCAACGGTTTGAGCATATGGTCGTGTCGTTTCTGGGCTCTCTATGTATTCCTCCAATTCGCTCATCTACGCGAAGACTTCATGCTCTTACGCGCAAGGCAAAGAAATCTTCGCAAAGGTAAGGGAACGGGCTTGGGTTCTATCGAGAAGAAGGAACTGCAGCAACGATGGGATACCTTTTGGTCGGATTTTGTCTCCAACCTTGGTTATCTACCCCTTACTTTACACTGGTGAGAGCACTTGGACCTTTAAGGAGCCATTCATTCTTGAATTGGTATATCAGGTCTCTTGAGAAAGGCTTGTTCAAAAATGAAGTGAGTGCCGTTGAACCCCTCAATCACTGGACGAGACTAACGTTGAAACTCTAGGTCTGGGTCGGCGTTTTTGGTCTGATTGCGGGTCTTGCCTCTTTTCGAAATGGCTGGAAGGCAACGGCTTTGCCTTCACCCCCTCCTCCAGCAGAAGTCCAGGAGGATATGAAAGCAACAGATACGGAAACAGAGACCACGGGTTATGATATATCTACGTAACCTACCGTAAAGGTACTTAGTGTTCGACGTCCTTTCTTAAGTATCTAATGTTAATCGACATCCAGTCACAGGTCTAGAATCATTCTGGCTGCTGTAAATATAAATGACGTACAAAGCTTATACGGAATGACACGAACTTCTGTGCGCAAATATATATGTGAAAATTATATACTTCCAGGGTATCACGGAAGTCCTTTAAATGACATGGATGGATTGCTTGATCCCGTGTCACCCACCATGTTTTGTGATCATTACTGTTCTCAAAACTGGGTGGGGACATCAGCTACTCCACTTCCACGATGGACGCAATCGGAGAACGGCACGCCGTCACTGGAGCCCACGCGCTGGATGCAAATGTCCTTATGCGAAAGCTTGAGTCGAGCCTCCAAAAAATGTACGGTAAGCTTTCCTTTTTGATAGTGACCTGACATTGAAGGGGATAAGTAGATCCTGCCTATAAAGCAAGTGTACATCCTGTCTCTTTCAGTCATATACTTCCGATGAATCACTTGGTGACCTCTTCAGACGAGCATTTCGATATCATCTTTGCGGGCGGCGAGCAGATCTTCATACTGAGAATAAAATTACTTATCCAAGTCATTTTTGCTAGGAGGAGCCGCTGCATGCGTGACTGCGGGCAGGCTCACACAGGCTGATCCAAATCTGAAGATACTTGTTCGTCGTCTGCTTCTTATGCTTTCACGAGACACCATTGCCTGACCACCGGTGCGATGACAGATCTTGGAGGCGGGGCCTTTGACGAAGGATATACCAAACCATATACAGCCTGCACGCTTCTTTCACAACCTCATGAACCCACATGAAACCTTTACACTTCACAAGGGCAAACCCAGCCCAGCTTTGGCAGGCCGTGAAGTTGTGGTACCTTCTGCACGTTGTCTCGGAGGAGGGTCCAGTGTGAATTGTTTGTCCTATCCGCTACTTACTCAAGAGATTCCTTTACAATAACTCATCCTTAGTCGCCATGTATACTCGTGCTGCGGCGTCAGATTATGATGATTGGGAAAATGTACACGAGAATCCTGGATGGGGTTCAAAACACCTGATCCCGTTGTTGAAGAAAGTCAGTTTGTTTCGCGTTATTTTACGGCTGGCAAACTCAAAGCGCTTAGGCGGAAACATTTCAAGGCAATGGCGATCCCAAAGTACATGGGAAATCGGGACCGATCAAAGCCTCCTATGGTCCAGATAGCGACGTAGCCTCGCAATTTCTGGAAGTTGCCAAGAAATACGACAAAGAACGAGAATTTACCGGGGATGTAAATGGGTTTTCAACATGTAATATTTACGGTGTCAGTCCCCTTCTTCTCTCAGTACATATGTAAATATATTGACCTTTAGCTTTCCAAGAGATGGCCAAGGTTTGTATGTGTAGTATCTATTACAAAACATATTTTCTACCCGCCACATCTACAGATACATTGATGCGATCAGCGGCCGCCGTTCGGATACACCCCACAATTATATTTACCAACACACAGACTCGGAGCACACGGGGTTGACGGTCCGCGAACGGCGTCGTGTCGTTCGGGTCATATTTGAGTGCGCTAAGTTTGTCTCGGCTGCGTGACGCCATCGTGATTTGTTTCTAAGGAACTCTCGTGCGATTGGAGTTGAGCACGTCAACGACACTTGTTGTCGTAATGACAGTGTTCAAAAGCCAGAGTCATCCCTTTCATATGCTTCAAGGCTGATAGTTGTTTCTGCTGGTGCGTTTGGCTCACCTGCTATATTGGAAAGGTATTCATCCCTGTTCTCTCTCTTCCGCTAATGATTTTTAATGTATCAGATCTGGAATTGGAGGAGCCAGTGTACTCGAGAGGAACAGAATTAAGCAGATCGTAGATCTTCCCGGCGTAGGGGAGCACTATATGGGTAATTGTTGGTTCATCTGAAGATGAATTTCTTTGTGACTGTGGTACGGCAGACCACAATCTGATTTTTTCCCCTTACTTTGCCGCCGAAGATGCTGAAACCATGGATGCAATTTTCCGGGGAAACAAGGCTCGGATCGAAAGTGAGGCTCTGTTTTCCTTCTCCTTTCCAGATACTTATCTGCACAGCATTTGCGACCCGCTGGGCCCGGGATGGTCAAGGTCCTATGGCACAAAAGTGGGTTGATTCATCTGAACAACAAGCTGACGTCTGACGATCTGCCTAGTGGGATCGATGCTGGCATTAAACTTAGGCCTAACCCAAGGGACCTCGACGAGATAGGACCAGATTTTGTAGCGAGATGGAAGAATTATTTTGAGCATGCCACAGACAAACCTGTCGTTTGGCTCGGGACCTTTTCTGCGTCAGCACAGGCCTAAGATTGAATTTTTCTTCACACTCACCTATTTTTTATCTAGTTATGCTGGAAATAATCCTGCTGCCCCATGGAGTAAGTACTTCTCAGCGACGTATTATACTGTGAGCCCTGAAAAATCCTATCCTATCGCGTTAATTGAATCGGTCAATAGGATTACCCTATCTCCAGTGGACGCGTACATATATCCGCTGGTCTGAACCCGTACGGCAAACTCGATTTTGAACCAGGATATCTCAATCAGTAAGTTGTTACTCCGCATACACAATACTTTGATTATGGACGACCATCAGCCCAGCTGATCTTGGAGTTTTGAGATGGGCATACAAAAAGGGCCGCGAACTAGCTCGTCGTATGGACATCTACCGTGGCGAATTACTGCTTGGGCATCCGAGTTTCCCAAAGGGTAGCCAAGCAACTACTAATGACTTCGCTCGGCCAGTAGGAATCTCTGCTCCTGATATATCTTACTCAGCCGAAGATGATAAAGCCATCGACGAATATCATCGCAACTCAGGTTAGTGACTATTGTCCCATGTTCTGAAAGCTTGCTTCATAGTTTGATTCCAGTGGAAACGACATGGCATTCCGTACGCTGCATTATTCTGTCTGACGTTTTGTTCCTATGTTCTCACAATTATACAGATTGGTACCTGTGCCATGAAACCACGCCAGAAAGGTGGAGTAGTAGACCCTAGACTGAATGTTTATGGCGTTCAGAATTTGAAAGTGGCTGGTGTGTTAAGTCCTTTGACGTCTTTCCTAGTGATAAATCTTCCTACAGATTGTAGTATCGCTCCAGCTAACGTTGGTGCGAATACGTACAACACTGCTTTGGCCATTGGAGAGAAAGCTGCCGTCATCATTGCGGAAGACTTGGGGATCAAAGGAATTTTTTCGAATTAGATGGCATACCATGAGTCTCAGCGAGAATTTCGATTCCCTAGTGTAGTTAACGGAAGAGAAAATGATACCTGATTTGGACGTTCATGACGCGTTACGTCACGCGTCTGTGTGACAGGATCCTTACTACTTATCATTTGTCAATTAATTATTTAGGAACACGGTCACTCGTTTCATTCACACAATGTCTCTATGGGTTGATCAAGTGAGTTTATTCAATCTTGTTTTATGAACTAGTTGTATCCAAAACCCACTACAATCTTTAGTTTCGACCAAAGACCCTTGACGGTCTTCATTACCATCCAACGCTTTCAGCGCGACTAGCATCATTGGTATGTTGGAATTCGAGTTCAGAGTGAACGAAACCAAGTAGAAGATTTAGGCCACGTCGGGAGACTTTCCTCATATGCTATTCTATGGACCATCTGGTGCAGGCAAGAAGACGAGGATAACGTGTACACTGAGAGAACTATTCGGCCCTGGCGTAGAAAAGGTACGTTGTTGACCAACACTACACGGAACGTAATCACTGTCGACCAGCTTAAAATCGATCAACGAGTGTTCCTGTCGCCTTCTAAACGAAAGTTGGAGATCAACATTGTGCAAAGCAACTTCCACGTTGAAATAACACCAAGGTAAAGCGCGAATTACTTCTCAATTTCATACTGGACTCAAAATAAATAGTGAGGCCGGAAACTATGACCGTGTGGTTATCCAAGAATTGTTGAAAGAAATTGCTCAAACGCAACAAGTTGACCTTAATGCCAAGCAACGATTCAAGGGTCAGAACTTCTTTACCTTTTCGGGTTTTCTCCCCGTTTAACAATATCCAAGCGGTCATCATAAACGAGGCAGACTCCCTTTCTCGTGATGCTCAAGCTGCACTGCGTCGAACTATGGAGAAATACATGGCCAATATGCGCATCATACTTTGTGCAAACAGCACCAGTAGACTGATCGCGCCGATAAAAAGCCGATGTCTTCTCATGCGTGTTGCCGCACCCAACGCTGTTGATGTACGTTCCATGTCTTTGCATGCGTGTATCTGCTCAATATGGGTAGATGGAGGTTGTGCTCAAATATGTAGCGGATAGAGCACCTTTCACACTCCCTCAAGAGGTTGGCCGAAAGATCATCGAAGATTCTGGAGGAAACCTTAGAAAAGCCATTCTTGTCCTGGAGGCTTTGAAGATGCAGTCGTAAGTCTACATCTCATGGAAGCATTCCTTGTTACCATGTCTTATGCAGCCCTGACCTTACTGGACCCTTAACAATTGCGAAGCCTGACTGGGAGGCATATTGCCATAAAGTTGCCGACCTCGTTGTTAGTGAACAATCACCATCAAGAGTCATGGAAGTGCGCGCCAAATTTTACGAATTATTGAGCCACTGTATCCCACCAACTGTCATTCTCAAAGTTGGTCTCTCTCGTCTGATCTATGCTTCGCTAAGTTTTGAACACTTTACAGACGGTTGCAGAACGGGTTGTGGAGCGAGTGGACGAGAGTTTAAAAGCCGATATAATACACTGGACAGCATTCTATGTACGTTGTCGCCACGTATTGTATTTTGCGTCCATCCTGATCGTCCTTTGCCATAGGAGGTTCGAATGCATATAGGAAACAAGAAGATCTTCCATCTCGAAGCGTGGGTAGTGAAGGTCATGAGCTTGTATAAAGTAGGGCCCTCATTCTTGACTCCTTTGCCCTTCTCACATGAATTGTCTTTTTTCCAAGCATTTCTTTTACGATATGGACATGTCGGCTTTTGATTGAATGTCGCGATTCATTCTACATACATCCATGACGAGGCTGCAAGTTCTAGCAGATGATTAGCAACGAGAGTTCATTGCGCTGTTGACTGTATAGAATGAATGAATGAATGAACTCTGTTTCTACCGCCGGCAAGCCACACTGCTGGGCTAAGAGGCGGGGGGTAAGGTAATGTATATACTCTACTCCGGATGTGTAACTATGTGTCCTTTATACCGTAGGCGGGTTGCGTGTACCGTACCATTGGGTATTGGAAGTTGACTGTATAGAGCGAGAGAGAGTTCCGCACGTGATGGGAAAGTATTACCTAATGTCTATACAGTACCAAGGCTTTAATACTTAAGGCAAAAAAGGTTGATAGCCTCCTTCGAACAAAAATCCGTTGTGGACATAAAAGTTCGGGCTTGGTATAAGCTTTTCCGCCTCCTTGTCCGCGTTCCCGTCCCCTAGAGCGAACCTAGGTGCCGTATGGTACTGGATCGTCGAACTGCTTGACTTTTCCTTGTTTCAACCCATTGCTTTCCGTCTTGGAGGCATCGCTTCGGCTGGCGCTCATGATGCGGCGGAAGGGATTGGTAAAGGAATGGTTGGGCTTGCAAGCTATCTACAGCTCTTTCCTGTTGTCCTTTTAGCTTATGTCTAGACATCTAGAAAAATTATTATGTCACGCGTTAAAGATAATCTCATCCAATCAACATAGGAGGGAGTTATTGAGGTCCGGTTTGAAGAAGTTCCGATGCGAAGATTAGTCCGTCTTGGAGTATAATCCTCCCTTTGGAGTATAATCCTCCAAGGGTGTCAAAAGCTTGAGAAAATTCTATCATTTCAGTCGTCGTTCCATCTCGATTCCCTTGTTCCGGGTCTGGGGCAGTCTGTATTTAAAGGGGGGGGGACCTTGTGTTTCGCTTATCAGCAGCCAACATTGCTATTGGTTTCCCGGAAATTGCTTGTCATCATGCAAAAGCTATATCATCTCGCTATACTGGCATTTATTCCTTTGATCTATGCCCAACTCAACACTCTTGCTGTTGGGCTTGGCAAGAGATATTTTGGTACGGCGACTGACAACTCAGAGCTCAGTGATGGTCCCTATGTCGCACAACTGCAGAACACTGCTGATTTTCATCAACTCACCCCGGTGTGTATTTCAGCCCTCCTTGTTTCAAGAGGACTCACCCCTTATTCTGAATTTTAGGCCAACAGTATGAAATGGGTGCGGATTGTCTCTGTCATAGACGGCCAGATTTATGTACAGCGAATAATAGGATGCGACTGAACCATCGCGAGGTGTCTTCACATTCAGCGGTGGTGACGCCATCGTTGCTCAGGCGCAGAAGAATGGGCAGCTCGTTCGAGGTTTTGACTGGTCCTTTCGCTAAATAATCTATCTGATCCAGAAACCAGGTCACAACTGCGTTTGGCATAATCAACTCCCTAGTTGGGTAACTTCTGGGGGATTCGATAATGCAACCTTGCTTAGCATAGTGCAAAATCACTGTTCTACTTTAGTGGGGCATTACAGAGGAGACATGTAAGCGACTGCTGAGTCATAATTATCTACATTCTCAAGGAAGCTGATGTCCGTCTAGTCGTAGGTAATTTCTTGAACCGTTGAAAAGCTACTTATATCGTTGTCTTAGTTGCCTGGGATGTTCTGAATGGTTTGTGAAAGGACCGTTAATTCGTTTATCAGGCAATTGACCTTTATTAGAAATATTGAATGACGATGGGACCTTCCGTCAGTCTGTTTTCTTTACCACAACAGGAACATCCTATATTCCAACTGCGTTGCGTGCTGCTCGAGCTGCAGATCCTTCTGCAAAACTCTACGTAAGTCGTTAGTACCATACTATTATCTGCTTATGTATGACGACATCGCTCAAAGATAAACGACTTCAATATCGAAGGAATGGGGGCTAAATCCACCGCAATGGTCAACCTCGTCAGGTCCTTGAAGGCTCAGGGGGTGCCCATTGATGGGATCGGTGTTCAAGCTCATCTTATTGTTGGTGAAGTTCCTCCAACCTTGCAAGCCAATCTCGCCCAGTTCGCAGCGCTCGGTGTTGAAGTTGCGATCACCGAGTTAGATGTCCGCATGACTTTACCTGCCACTGCTGCCCTCCTTGCACAGCAACAGAAAGATTACCAGACTGTAGTAGCTGCTTGTAGAGCGGTTAGTGGGTGTATTGGTATTACGGTTTGGGACTGGACCGACAAGGTTAGTATTGATTTTTGTTTCATTTTTGGCCTAACATCAGCTTTTCATTTGCCAGTACTCGTGGGTGCCTGGTGCATTTCCTGGACAAGGCGCGGCTTGTCCTTGGGATGCGGTAAGTGACACCGACATGTGGATTTTGTATGACATCTCAACCAAGTTTTTTTGGCTACAGAATCTGGTCAAAAAGCCAGCTTACGCGGGAATTGTTGCGGCGTTGAGCTGAAGCTTGATATTATCTGCCAGTTACTTATAAGATTACCAATTGGACATCTAAATGTACAAATACCATCATGATCAGTACTTGTAGCAGATCTGATTGTGAGGATGTGTGCACGTTTTCAGTTTCTCTGATCAAGGGTGCTTCGCCTGTAAATTGTCTGCCATGATTCACGGTCAGCCGACGCTTGAAACTATAGTTGATGAATGTGCGGAGGAGTTAAAAGTCACTTTCTACCCGCAATTGTATCTCCAGCGCCGAATATGGATTCTGGATGTAATGAGGGCAGAAAAAGTGACCAAAGTGAGGCGTCGATGTCATCAAAAGTTATCAGCGATTGAATATCATTCAAATACATAGGTGTTGGACATTGGCTGTGGAGAAGGGCAACTGCTAGCGGTCCTCTGCCAGCCAGCTCCCTGGCTCCCACCGCCGCCTGAGCATATTCTTTCCCCATTACCAGAAGAAAATACGAATTCCGCAGAAAAGTCACCATTGTCACCTAAATACTATGATGAGATACCAGATATCCATCTTGTACGGGTTATGGGACTGGACATATCCTCAGATGATTTGGATTTTGCGGTCCAGGGTACTGCTCCACCACCTCCAGAAGTAGAACTCGAAAAAGGTAGTAGTCCCTTTTCAGCGAGTTTTTCTAGTATCAACCCAAGATGGGAAGACCTTGACGTTCAAATATGGAAGGGTGGTCTGGAAGTCATTAATGAAACTTTCGTCGACGTTGAATGCATCGTTAGCTCTGAAGTGTACGCATTGTTACCAGTTTTGGAAAAAGGATACTAATTATGAACCATTGTAGAGTTGAGCATCTTCCTCCAAATCTATTCCCTGCTTTTGCACCTATCATCCTTGGAATCTACCACCCGCGTCTCTTTCTTGTTACTACCCCTTCGTACACATTTAACGCACGGTTTACGGCCCCAATGGCGCCACCTTGTGCGCGCAAAGGATATCCCGATCCTACGAGACGCACTGATCGTATCTTTCGACACAATGACCACAAATTTGAATGGACTGTAGATGAATTTCAAGATTGGTGTGATACTGTTGCTAGAGACTGGGGTTACGAAGTGAAGGTGTCGAGTATAGGTCGTCCTGTTGAAGTGGATCAATGGGGTAGGGATGCAGAATTGGGCGGAGCATCGTCCGTGGCAGTTTTCCGACGCCTTGAAATGGACGGCAGGGAACAAAGAGGGCGAGAAGCAGTGCGGGCTCTACAACTAGACACTGGGCCTCACGAGCTGCTGGTACACCATAGACACCTGGCGCACACAGAATCAGCTAAGCCACGATCATTAGAAGAAATCGGGCTGAAAATTATGGAGAGAATGGAGGAATTCCGCGAAGGAGTTATGAGAGTCGAGGAACTCTGGTTTGAACGGGATTTAGCCATTCTGTGCGGAGGTTGGATTGAGATTTTGATCAGAACAGTCGAGCAATCGGAACATTTTGTTTTGAAGAAAACTGGAGAGGGGATGAGAAATAGGAAAGCCGATTGGACAGTTGAATTGATTGGCGGAGTCGCTCAGCCCAAGGAATATTGGTCAAAAGAGGGCGATACAAGTGTGGACACCATTCCATTTGATTGGGTCTCAGGTGACGAGGGCGAAAGTAGTGAGGGAGAGTGGGGCGGATCGACCGATATGGATGGAGATGTTTCTCGGAATCAATCTGAAGGGGAGGATGATTTGGAAGATTCAATTCCTTGGTCACACAGAAGCCAGCGGGATAACATAGAAGAGGATACCGCTCTTCTAAGACCCAGTGGATGGGGTAGTAAAACTGGTTGGGCTGAAGATGAAAATTCTGACATGTACAACAGCGGAGATTTTTCTGCAGGCTGGGATGGTGATAAAAGCGAGGACACTAGCTGAGGACACTTTCAACTCAATATGCGAATGCGAATATAGAATTTCATTAAGTCTGGTCATACAGGCTGCATAGATCGTTGTCAGATAAGGCAATGACACAGAGAAGGGTGCGTACTGGGTATATTTCTACGAGAAAACGACCTATGCCTACCTCATTTCGCTTCAGCCTTAGCACTCCGCACCGGTGCTGTGAAAAATGGTAAGCGGTGGGTACAACGTATTAAGATATCCATACCAATAAGAGGGTGCAGTTGAGCAAGATAGGTCACCATCCAGAGCAAGTAGCATGCTACCAACGCTATTGATACACTTGTACGAATCACCCTGTTGAATGTTGGAATGCTGATATCTCCATCATATGACGACGCACATTTGATGAGGGCCTTTGGCAGTAGAAAGAGTGGCTAACGCCATAAGGCCTGCAATGACTGCGAATACGAGGAAGACGGGTAGTATTGAAGCCATGGTGCTGGCAAAGTGACGCGCTCGACGTTAGGTCACAGCATTATGGTGAAGCTGATCGTGGGAATGATCTGACTCCTTGACCGTGGCTGTGGTCGCAGTCCACAGATAGTAATACTAGCGAGTCCTTGGTATAATGAGTCCCCAGTTTGGAAGAAAGGGCCTTCGCTTGAATTTTTTAAATCTGTAGTCAACTGAAGATTTTTCAATACAAGAGTGTCCCGCAATCATGTTCACAATAGGCCAAGAAAGCTGGTTGCCATGGTTCGAATGATTTTTTACGCATGCTGGTCGTCGAAATGACAGTCATGGTGACCGGAGGCAGGTAGGGTTATCCCTCGCGATCTTTGAATTAGTGGGCAGAACTCAAGGTGATTACATTCGCCCAGCATACTAGCAGTTGTTGTTATCGTAGTCATGGTAGCGTCCTTCCCGAGAAATTAAAAAGTGTAAAACTTTTCCAACTTGACGATACAGGAGGCCGTACCGGAATACAACTGAAGTAGCAATCACTTCGGAAATAGATTTCTGGAGTAATACAAATAGGTCATATGAGAGCCTCAATACAAGCCATCTATGAACGTCGTTGTTACGTTAGCGCATTAACGAGTTGATCACAGTATGCAGTGTATACGAAACTGATTTGTGCAGGAACATCGATAAACACCCGACTACGCAGTCACACTTACAATTCCAAACAGTGTAAGCAATGCGGCAAAGAAAAAGAGAAACCGATCATGTTAGGTAGGTAGATTACCTGGGGAAGTCCACGACCGGGGCCCGTACTACATGCATTTGGTCGCGTACTAAGTATCTTAGAGTCATTATCGCAATGCTCAATCACATCTCGCCCAGTACTTGAATGGGGGACTCATTACCCTTGCGGCAGCTTGAGCTCTGCACTGGAAAGTCTCGAGATCAGCGCAATTGATACAACCATACGTTTTGTTAACATTAGATAGTCACAAGTGGCACAATTCCGCAACTTACCATTCTCCGCACCAGTTTATTCCCTTCTCTAACAAAGTACATAATCTTTTGCCATATTATTACTTTTGTTTACCTTCTGTCAGGACCCTCTCATGGCACAGTTTCCGCTCGCATTGGCTATCGAACCTCGACTTCTCCCTTTTGCTGTTAGAAATGGAGGATAGATGCCAACATCGATATCACCAAGCGTTAGTGGTGACATTGCAACTTCAAAGGCGTGGCGGATTTAATTCCTATGAGACATAGAAAACAGGGTAAGGACTCATCAAAATTTCAATAAAAGCGTTGCTGGGTAATTCACACTTGACGGCGACCGTACCAATTGCACGCGAACATCAGAGCAGTTTCGGAGAAGTATCCATCCAAAAAATCAATAGGCAGGCAGCCAGGCAGCCAGATTACCAACGGGGTACACGCATTTACTTGGATGGTATATAACTTGGTAGCATTGTTTTCAAAAATCAGAAACAATAAATATACACGATACCAATAAGCTTTTAGGATGTAAATCCTGCCACTATTCCATCGTATGCAGGCTTCTTGACAAGGTTCTGTATAATCAAATTGATCAGAGTACAGAACATTTACAAAAGTAAATCAAGTCAGAGTACTTACCGCGTCCCATGGACAAGCAGCACCTTGACCACTGAAAGTGCTGGGGACCCAGGAGTACTAGGAGGATGATTATAGCTATTGGTTGTCGTTGAACAAAATTGATTTACTTTGTCAGTATAGTCCCAGATAGTTATGCCAATACATCCAGAGACCGCCTTGCAAGCCGCGACGACGGTTTGATAATCTTTCTGTTGTTGTTCTAGAAGTGCAGCGGTCTCAGGTAACGTCATCCGAATATCGAGTTCTGTGATGGCAACCTCGACACCAAGCGCAGTAAATTGTTCCAAATTAGCTTGAAGAGTGGTGGGAACTTCGCCGACGATTAAATGAGCTTGTACACCGATGCCGTCGATGGGCACGCCAGATGCCTTCAGAGACTTGACAAGATTTGCCATAGCCGTCGATTTGGCACCGGTTCCTTCGATGTTGTAATCATTAATCTAACACATCAACGTTAAGACATCTCGAAAGTGGCAATGATACAGCCTACGTAGAGTTTCGCATTGGGATCTGCAGCGCGGGCAGCCTGAAGGGCAACAGGGACGAACGATTCTCCCATGGTGTTATAGAATACATCAGAGCGCCAAGTACCATCGTCATTGAAAGGTTCTTTAAAGGATCATGAGTATGGTCATACCCACAAAACTATACTCACCATTGATCACATCCCAACTATCTTCAAACGGCTCAGGTTAGTACAATAGCAATTCGACAAGCGATTGTAATTACAACTAAGAGGAATATAAGAGATTTCCAAACGGTATAGTAAAACCTCACATTTGTCCTTTGTAATGGCCGACGAGAGTTCCACAGTGGTTAGCAACGATGCTCGTAAGAGTAGCATTGTCAAAGCCTCCGGAAGAGACCCAACTCGGAAGTTGGTTATACCATACACAGTTGTGTCCTGCAAGGAAGGAGTGACTATGGGCGTTTTCGGCATCAACAGATGGAAGTCCAAAGATTACCTCGGACAATTTGTCCATTCTTTTGGGCTAATGCGACGATAGTGTCACCATTGGTGAATGTGAACACACCTCGAGAAGGCTCTGTGGCGTCCTGAAGAGTCCATGGTACGTTAGTTCCGTCCTCTGGAAACTCATCCTTTTTACATACCCATTTCATGCTGTTTCCCTGTTTTTATTCAAATTGATCAATTGCATAGAAGATTTGATCGAATCAATCTCATACAGGCGTGAGCTGAAGAAAGTCGTTAGTGTTGCTGAGTTCTGCAACATAAGCAGTATCTGTGAGTTCCGGATTGTCAGTTGCGGAGCCGAAATATGTCAATCCTGCGGCGACTGCAACATTTGCAAGCCCGGCGTTGGACGTCCCAGTAGGTGAAGCAGTCCCGCCTGTAGAGGTTCCCGTTGTGGCTCCACCG
Source organism: Termitomyces sp. T73sscA (assembly GCA_017657235.1). NCBI lineage: Eukaryota > Fungi > Basidiomycota > Agaricomycetes > Agaricales > Lyophyllaceae > Termitomyces > Termitomyces sp. T73sscA. The sequence goes on along the minus strand of JAGGAP010000226.1, from coordinate 5,548 downwards.
GTGCTCTGGATCAGAAATGTATGAGGTCCGCAATCAGATGGACTTGGATAAGTTCACTTGCTTGCAAACATTGAGAGTAATAAGAGTTGATGGTGACACAAGTCCAGCCGGAGATACAGGTCTATCAAATGATTCAACGACAGGTTGGTCTTCAAATTGAATCAAACGTAGTACCGTCGGTCCAGTCCAACCAATCCCGCCACCTGTTAAAGGCATTAAAATAGCTGAAATTCTGTAGGGAGCGTAGCCTAACACTGTTCCCAAGCTCCTGACTGGGCTCTAGCGAGGCGAATTAAAGTAAGGAAGGCTGCAAAGGAGAGAGAGATTTTCGTCATGACGTTAGCTGCTCTTGTGAACCGAAGCCCGTCTCATTAAATATCCGCTCATGCTGAAAAAGTTCGGAAAAGACCCTGACCACATGAGTCCTTCCTTTGTCTGATACGTAACGTTATTCCTTAGAACATGTGGTGTGTATAATTGTACATTGGCCACGTAGGAGAAATCCACACATCGCCGCGTAATCGCAAATAAAAGCATTAACTTACACTGTTGAAACACGTCTCGTACCAGTGGGCTTTGAGTGGGTTAATCCAAATAGCAAGTAAGAAGATAGAAGCAACGAGAGAGAGTTTGGGATGGCGCAGAACAAATCCAGGACACTGAATACAAGCGGAATAACATCGGACGCAAAGATTGCCTGCTCGGGTAATGAGTACGTGCTAATACCGATCAGTATCGTCTGGTCGGAAGAACTTCACAATACAAATATTGTCGCTAACTATAGGTCCAAGGTCCAAGAATAGAAGAGTTTATTATACCGATGAGATCCCGAATTGGAGTCGCTATCCTTGCTAAGCAAATACAAATACATGTAATCACATGACGTTTTTGTGGATAACGCCCTTCTATGGTGGGCCGTCTGTACCAGCCAGGATTTGAACTTTTACGTTCAAATCCCTGTTATTCCCACTTGTCATCTAGGCTATTTTGGGTGATTATTGACTAATACCTGACATTTTCACCCTTCCTCATCCCAATTTAGAGGCTTTCTCATGTCAGAATATCCTGGTTAAACTTGAATATTTTGCAATTTGTATCATCAGTTGTAAATGAGAATATATCCGATTGTCTAAAGAGAGCTCAATTTCAATAATCTGCTTGGGTCCCCCACAAGGAGATGCTCTAAGAGTGATTGGAGGGTCTGAGAAATAGTGTTGGTGGTCTGGTGGAGTATGGCAAATTTGGTGGTGTGGAGGGTGAGAGAAGCTTAAGTGGCCTGTACCTGTTCTTCCAGAACAAGCAGATGAGTCCAGGCATTGTCCTCAGAGGCTGAGGCACCAGAAGGAGTGGCTGGAGGGACTGGTTGGGTCATACAGTGGCTCAAAAAACTGTCCCAATGTTTTATACTTTTTGAAAGATGACATTGGCATGAAGGATTGGAAATATTTAAAATTCTGGTTAAATCATGTAAGGTACTATGGCATTGTAGCTACAGACTGAATCTTGGCTTATGTAATTTAAATCAAAACTGATGGAGTAATGGCCATTTGGAATTTTCACTCATTGGGACAGTTTTTTGAGCATCTCTAATTTTGGTATTTAGTACTTTGTATGTCCTCCATTTGAATTGATAACTGCTTGAATCCTTCTAGGCATGCTTTCTATCAGTCTTTAGCATACCTCTGCTAGTATTCCATCCCACTTCTTTGCAACTCTTTTCCACAATTCATGCACACCATGAGGAGGTGTTTCATACTACCTAAGCTACTCTTTGAGGTACTCCCAGAGGTGTGCAATAGGGTTAAGATCAGGGGATTGGCCTGGCCACCACAGGAAATCAAAGTTGTTGTCTTCAAACCACTTGTTAGCACTCTTGAAGTTGTGTTTGGAGTCATTGTCCTGTTGAAAGTAGCAGGCACCCTCCTCTATCTTCAACTTTTCAAAGTTCTCCTTTGCTCCATCATCCAGAGTTTCACAGTACTGCTATGCATTCATAATCCCCACTACTTCTACCAGCTTTCCTACCCCATTCCAACCTATACGCCTCATACCATGAGATTATTTCCTCCTCCATGTTCTACAGTAGGTGTAGTAGTTTGGTTTGAAATGCCTTCTCCTTGTAGCTTCTATACATACTACTTTCTATCTGACCCAGTCCTGTTAATCTTTGTCTCATCTGTCCACAACACTACTTTTCAATTCTCCACAGTCCAGTTCTGAGTTGCCAATGTCTAGCTTTAAGCATAGGAACTTTCCTCTTTGTAGCAGACCATACCCCTCCTCCTTCAGCACATTCTGGACAGACTGAGGAGAAACAGAGTTGGAAATGATGTTGTTGATAAAATTGGTGGCTTGAACAGCTGTATCAAGTCTCCCAGTTGAGATTTGTCAAACAATAGCCTGTTTATCATGTGGAGTAAGCTTAGCTGAACAGCCTCCAGGATGGTTTTCCTTGTCCACCTCCAACTCTCTACTAATCCTCCCAATAGTAGACTTCCCTAGACCAGTTTTAGCCTCAATCTGACACAGAGAATACTCTTGAGCAAGGAGAGAAGCAACAGTAGAGCATTGTGCAGGAGAAGTAGCTTTTATGATGGTAGTTGAAGGTCAATATGTGGTTCAACCAACATGAACTACTTCCAAATATAACCAAACATGATCACATGACTCTGTTGATATTCCCACATGCAACTTACTCTTTATTTCTGACTAAAATAGGGATAAACCTGCAAAGTTGAAGATGCTCAAAAAACTGTTCCAATGAGTGAATATTTTAAAATGGCCATTACTCCATCAGTTTTGATTTGAATTTCATAAGCCAAGATGCAATTTGTAGCTACAATGCCATAGTATTTCACATGATTTAACCAGAATGTTAAATAATTCCAATCCTTCATGCCAATGTCATCTTTCAAGAAGTATAAAATATTGGGACAGTTTTTTGAGCCACTGTAGAAGCAAAGGGAAGGCAAGCAAACTGGTAAGGGAGAGACTTCTAGAGACAGAGAGGATTCAATCAAGCTAGAAGGGGCTCCCAAATAGAAGCTAGAGACTTGTTCTGCTGTAAGGGTGACCTCTGGAGGTTGTGGCTAAGTCACACAACTAGCAGAGGGAAATCTAAAGTATATTAGAATACTAATCAGTAATCTGATAATGACTAACACACCTAGCAGATGTAAGAGCAAGGCTGGACGTCTGTGGAACTCCTTCCACAGAGTAAGCGATGCAAGCGGCAAGCGAGAGTCGAGCAGGTGCAACGGCAGGCAAGAGTTGGGCGAGGAGCAAGCAATGCAAGCAGAGGGTCGGACGTCGCTAGAGAGCTTACAGTCGATTCAGTGGATAGGCCAGGGGAATACTGCTATTGTTCAGCCTGGGGATATTCTATCCACAGGCTGCCTATATATACTACATCGGTGGCTGTACAGTTACTAATACTATTTGACTAAGCAGGCCCCAGTATGTAATGGAGTATGACTAACAATAATTGATGCTAAGTAAGGTCCATGCATATGACTCATCAAGGCTGACTACTAGAAGACAGAAGGAGAAAGGGTGGGCCGAGCAGTCGGTTGGATGGGCTAGGAGTGGGCGCATCGTCGGACTAAGCTCAGAATAGAGTCGGACACAGTCAGGGACTGGTCCCCTGACAGCAGAGGGAAATCCAAAGAGAACAAGTCTGAAGACTCTGGTTGGCAAATTTACTAAGAATGAACCATGGAAAGATATACTGTGGAAAAGATGATGTCAGACTTTGTGCATGCATAAAACCTGGCATCATATTATATAATCACCAGAGAAACTGGGCCTAGACATGGCTTCAGGCTGAAACACATCTAAAATAAGAAAAATAACAGTGAAACATAAGAAAAGAAATGGACTGTGCCTTTAAAGAATACTAGAAAAATCACATGATATGATGTTGGACTCTGTGCATGTGCAAAACCTGACATCATATTATGTAAGCATAGGAAGCAGGCATAGAAAAGGTTGAAAAAAATAAAAAACTGAGCATATTGTATTGGAATGAATAAACTTGAAGAGTAGTCCCCTGATATAACCTCCCCTCTAGTATGCAGTGCCTTGACATGCAGAGTAAAAGCAGTCCAGGATTTAGGGTTAGGCTGGCAAAATCAGGTAAAGTCCTCAATGGCTCTGGGTGCATTAGAATATTGCTGGTAAAATTCTCTAATCAGACCTGGTCCATGAACATTCTCCTGTAGTTTCCAAGATACATTCTCTAGATTATGGCCTTTTGACTTCTGTTTGAACTGGAGCTTGTGCTGGAACAAATGACTGTCCAAGATCTGCTCCACCTTATACTCCTTCTTGTCATTGACCAGCACTGGTTGTGGTGGTGGTTTTGGATATCAGCCAGGAATGAGGTCATCTGGAGCTGGAGATAGCTTCACTATATTGAAGACTATATGGAGTTGGTGCATGCTCACTGGCAATTGGAGTTGGTAGGCTAGGCAACCTACTTGTTGTTCAACTACAAAGGGGCCTAAACTAACAGTGGAACAGCTTCTGAGATGGCTGAGTAGTGGTGATATCAGATTCATCTAAGAAGACTTGATCACCAGATTTGAACTTGGAGGCTAGAGTACATTCATGATGTTGTACTAAAACTCTGCATCAAGCAGTAGCTTATTTCAGTCATCCTGATGCTCATTGCAAAAGAATCACAGATACTGCTCCAGTTTTTAGTTGACATATTCTGTCTGTCTATTTGACTAAGAATAGTAGGCAGTAAAAGTGTGGAACTTGATGCCTAGCATGTGATAGAGCTCTCAAGCAAACTGAGCAACAACCTGCAGTTCCTAGTCAGAGATATAAGTGCTAGACAATCCATGCAGCTTTCAGACATTCTTTCAATACAAGTTGGCTGCTCTCATTGCTGAGCATGTAGTGTGGGGTCAGAATGAAGTAAACTCACTTATCATAGAGGTTCATGACTACTATAATGAGCTACAATCCATGCTTTCAGCATGGGTCTTGTATCTTGTTGAGGGCTTTGCCCCCAAACCCCCCTTCAACGCAAGGCTTCATTTGGCCTTAACCTCACTTTGTTTAGTTAAGGCCTTGCATATCCGAGTGCAAGGCTCTATCCAGCCTCAACCTCACTTTGTTCAGTTAAGGCCTTCCATATTCAAGTGCAAGCTTTTCTGACTTATAACTATCCTATTGACCTATGTTAACTTTTTTCTTAGTAATACTTTATGCTTTTCTATTACTATGCTCACAACATTCAACATTCAAATGTACACATTATACATTATAAAAATGATTTATATCTATATACAATTGCAAAATATTCAGCTAATACATATATTTGTACTTTATTATTACTACAATATTTACAATCAAATATACAAAGTCTATATTACAAAAAAAAACAATACATATGTAACAAATTCAATTCAAAGCTGTAAACTATTCAAAATTTCTTGATATACTATATTGGTAGTTCTCCGAGCTGTATTCTCTGGCAACAAAATTGCTTTAATCCTGCTTCCTGATGTGCATCTGGAAAGAGCTACATAGAGTTGTC